>LUCH01000047.1:344886-404975 GCA_013368495.1 Paragonimus heterotremus
CAATTAATATAATCGTGTGTACGCACTATGTAGGACTTGCCACCAAGGCAAATGACAATGCGCTGCTGCCCAACGAATACGGATATACGTCAGCCATGCAGATGAGTGTACGCGTTGGTTGTTCTATGTCTTCACATAATCTGTACAGGATTTCATGCAATAATCAACTTTGCACGCCAAGCACCTTTTAAGATCACAACACATCTTTGAAAAATGCCACTTACTGCAGGGGTGTACACCACTGTTCCTCATGGTATTTTTTTCAAGTTATTTAAATACCTAAATACATGCTTCCACGCGACTGCTCCTGTGTGGTGTGGTGTGGTGTGACTGTTTATCCGCGTTACACTAGTACTCTGTGTGACAGAACCAATTCAACCGTGAACGTTTCTCTCAGACTTACGGGGTCTTCATGACTAAGCGCGACGATCACACATCCGAATGATCAATTGCTGGGCGTTGGTTTGGCAAGTGTATACCATATTTTCGGTAGCCAGCCAGGCGTGTGAATATGATGCCCTTCTCCATTACAGAGGAGTTCCGGTGAAGTGTGTCGAGTCACTGTAGTCTTTGTTTGTACGCTCTGAGTATACAGTGTGCAATTATAGACAGTTATTCAGAGAGCCTTCCAGTTCAAACGGAGTTTTGGTAGAGTATCCCATCTCTTCTACCTCTTCAGCCACATGACGAATTATATTTTGGGAAATACACTGAGAGGTTTTAAGGATCTTGGTGTGTATCTCGTACCGGTTAATAATCTGACTGGTAGTAATAATGTGAATGACAGTACACTTCTGAGTCTTTGTACAGAAATCATTCAGAACTAACCGAATCGACTGACTGATATGTCCGGTCAACATAGCAAACATTTTAAACCTTCAAACTATAAAACATTGTTATTATATGAGGTTATTGTCGGAGGTAAGCCTCTTTCGACTTTCTGACCACTCGCCTGGCTAGAGAATGAAAGCTCATTAATCTCTGGTTGTCACCGGGACAAACTGTTTGAGATAAACCTCCTCAACTCCTTCGGTGGCCATAGTGAGTGCTTGCCTGTGCGCAAGACAATCAAAAAATGGTCAATCGATTTCAGCTCATAAGTGCAATAGCTGAGGGAAATAATTCACATAACTTCCTGCAACCTCGAGGAACGCGATCCCTTGGTCTAGTGGATATGTGTATGTACTACAGATTTTCGCTTATTCGAGGTCGTACGTTTGATTCTCCGGTGTGAGTGGTGTTGATGGGGCCCAAATAGGTAGGAACAGCCGTCCATCACTTCGCTGGTGGTCACTGGAACCAGCTGTTTGCAAGAACTGTTTGGGTGACTGGCTTGACAATCCATCAGCATGTATTTGACAATCGTTAAATCTTGCGACTTGTAATCGAAGTAATAAAACAGCACAGAATACACCAACTTGTTTACGTACCTTGTGTGATGACAGACCACCTGCCACATTGCTTATTAAGCATGCCGACGATCGGAAGAGACTTTAAGGTGGCCAGACGATAACGTGATTTCAAGAAATCGATATATTTGCCGCCATGCTGAACTAGGTTTTCAGGTGTAACCTGTCGCGTTAGAGGTCTCGCGACCACCCACGCAGCAGATCAGCAACATTCTGTGGCAAGGTAATGTGTTGCAGCCAATGGCGAACCTATATCTTTAGGTTTTCCGACCTTTCTTATTCATAAATCTCCATTCTTTTTGCTTTGTTCTTCTTTATACACTTATATTTGTCTGCTAATTTGTTGCTTCATGGGCTAATATAAGGATCATTGACCGCCCCAACTATAGTACCTACGGCTTAAAGCTGAAAATGCTAGTGATGAAGAGATCAATACCCTAATATCAAGAGGTCATTAGATGGCAGAAAACACAAATTTTCGTTACTGAAGGGAAGTCACAGACCGGAATTATAAATGTAAGTTTCTGTAGACAGCTATAACTTGGCCTCCATCTAGAGTCACATCGTTTATCTCTCAAAATCACGTATACCTCACTTGTCGGTCGACAAAACCAAGCCAAGAAACGCACATGTCTACCCCATGGTCCTCACATACCCAATTTGAAGTGCGCAATCTGTCGTTTGCTTGTTTGAGCTTAGCCGAGGTCCACGCTTCTCCAGTCAGCACTCTCAATCAAATCTGTGCAGCTACTCAAGCCGTTTAACATATGTGGAGTAGTTCATTTCTTAACTCGAACATGCAGTCGGAAACCTACTGTCGTAGATACGTGTAGAATGATTCAAAAACCCAATGAAAGTTGAAAAAGACGTTATGGATTACGACAAACTCAAAAACGAAGATGCTAACGAATGTTCAGTTTTGTTGGTCAACACACTGAATAGGTAAGTGAATAAAAAAGTTTTAGGTTTAGGAGGTACTGATTCAGTGGCTAGAAAGTTGATGGTTAAAACAAAGCTGTCAATTTCAGGTGCAATAGAATACGGAACCAGAGAATGAAAAAAACAGAACTTTTCCGTGGCAGCTCATCGTCATCATCATAGACAGCAATATATCAGTGGTTCGCATTGACGTTTAACTGCCAAACACCCATGAACAGAAAAACATATCATGTACAGAAGAAAAGAAAAAAGGAGAGCATAAGTTACCTGACTACCAAAAATGTTTACATTCACATACAAACACGGCTGCTGTCGCTGATTTAGATCCAGCCGAAGCCTGGACTTCTCACATTTGGATCGTTTCCTACTTAACGAACATGCCACACAATTCACTAGCCATATAATGTGTACTAGTTCTGTGGTTAAGTACACAACTAAGCACATTTGAGAGAATATTACATGTTACAGATGCTGATACAAGTTCGATTTCCTTGTACGCAGTAGGGAAGTTGATTTGATATGAGGTGAATTTTGCATGAAGTTGATCATATCTATCCCAGTTCCCTTTCAAAAGGAAACATCATACCTGAGTTTCGTTTTTACTGGGGCTCGTCAGTACTGCATGTCTTTGCCGCGGACAAGCTTTGAACGTCAGCCACGCTTTCGTGTGGTAACCTGTTATACAATGTACCACCGATCTCATGTTAAGCACGATCGAGTTATCATACACAAGGACTCAACCAGATCCGCTCGTGAGTAATGCTGAGATTGCCCGATCGCTTCAAGCGTACGACTGTCCTGCTATCTGTTTTGTCGAGATGACGGTAAGATATTCAATACAAGATGCAGCTACTTTGCTCGTGATCATCCATCGTTTAACTTAAACGCAAGAGTACGTAGTTTTAACACACATTGACAAGATAGCGGACAGACAGAATTAACAGACATGCATAACGGGGCCAGTATATGCTTTCATTTTCATGACAACGTAAGGGATTGAGTCATCTTGTACTACCAGCCGGACGCCAGTGTGTGACTAGCATCGCTTTGGTGAACGTAACCGTCGCAAGGTTGTGACTGTGCAACAATACCGTTATTAATGTGCCATGGTCAAATACGACCTATTACAACAATGAGTTTCCACACCGGTTATAACGGGTTCCTGCGACGAATTTGGGATGTTAACACAAGTCGTGTCATCGTCTGTAGTAGTCAGCCAGGAATATACTCTACTATTCTGTTACAAGTTTCGACTATTCCATCATTCATGCATCAAGATAATTTCAATCTATAGGACGCAGAGTTTTCTAAGAAAAACTATCAGAGTTGTAAAGACTAATGCTGTTGGCGACAAGTAACTAACATAATTATGCAGAGGAGTATGTACGGGTAATAGCAGACTTCAGTGTACGCCTTACATGATTGGTGTTATGGTCCATTAAGTGAGGTGATGATGACAACGATGTTCCGTAGTGATGGGATTCTTCGGAGTCGTCCTGAGCTATCCGCTGCTCGTGGGGAATTACAGCAGAACGTATTGCAACCGTCTGCACATAACTTCATATTCAACCCATTTGACATCCGTTTGTTCGCTATGTTTGTTACCATGCGGTAAACATATATAACGAAGTGATTCATACAGTTGATTGATGAGAATAAATGAAACGCTTGCATCTTGTACTGTAGGCCTTATTGTCTTCTTACTGAATAGTTACCCATATAATCAAATGACGTTATCATGCTAAATTTTGACATCCATTGTCTACAAAAAGAAAATGATTAGCATCAGATTAACTACTTTGTGTAGGAATCCTTTTAGCTAGAACCCTCATTGTTTGTGAGGTCGATGGTTGGGTACATTAGAAGACATGATGCCTTATATAGTCTAGTTGCGTGTGATTTGCTGTTGTTCCATTGTGACATTTGTGAACTAAGTGTAACTAGTGAGGCGAGACCGTAATAGCCTCGGAAAATCCGTCTCATTTGCTGCCTAACGTTCACTTACAACTCAGTTACTTGACTGCAGCATGTGTACATCTAAATGTATGAGTTTAATCATAAAGTCATTGTGTGCTTAGTCCCATTTTTCCTCATCCTTTCATTCTTAAAACAAAGGTTAGGACTTTTGTTTTTCTTTTGACCGAACAGCAGTGGCAATCGTTAATCTGTTACTGCCAGTGATGCTACGTGTGAATCAGACTTAAAGACACAAAGAGACTTCTGTGTGAAGGCTGCGTCCTAGTGACATTTTGAGAAGTGGGGAAAACTTGAACAGGTTTTAGCCACATGACAGCCTGTTGCATTACACTATGTACTTCGTAGCCAGTCCGAAGGACAGTTCTCAGTAAAATCGTCGTCTTACTTAAACTTTATTTGCGTATATGCGATGTGAGACCATAAGTTACACTTTGTGAACAAGGTCTGTAAGCGTTGTTAGCTGCAACATTAGTTGTCTTCATCTGGCAACTTGAGTGTGAAAACTAACAGATGTTTATCACTTTCTGTTATTTTTGCAGCAGAAATTCAGCACAGTTAACTGCAAGGTCTTTAAAGTTTTCACAGTTGAAACCGACAGAAGCCTGCTCATTCTTTGAAATGTACCGAACAGTCCCACTGCAAAGACAGGTAAGCAGCCATTTATACTTGAAACTAGACAGTTAATTCATTCAGTCATATTTGCCATGAGTTTCACCACAGAGTACTATGACTTGAACCACTGGTTATCACAGCAGTGACAGCTTAGTGCCCCTTTTAGGACGTCAGTTGTTAAAAATGCCTATCTGTTTGCTGTTGGACGTGACTTGTGTACAAATCACATCAATCCTATCTCTAGTTACCAACAAGTTATTAAAATTCTGCTTAACAGGCTCAGTATTTACTAGAGTTTCAACTTAATGAGACGTCGCTTATCTTGTCATCATTGATTAGAATCAACAATACAGTTACTGCGTGTTCTTTCTGGGATGTCAAGAAACCTTAACGTTACCGACAATCAAATGTGGTTAAGCTTTCCCATATGATAATTCGACCTTACCCAGTGTGGGGTCAGTGATGCAATGGTTAACACAACTGCTTCACGAAAACATGAAATATTGTCCCTATTTCGGTCGTCGCAAAAATAAGCTTTTCCGAAGAGCTCTGATAAGATTAAAACATATCTAATGCTTCAGTCTAGCCGACTCAAAAAGCTGCGAGCAAGCCAAAATAGTGCTGAGTTTAAGAGTTATTATCCCCTGGTACACAGTTGCTTTTGCTGATGGCGAACTAGCTAAGGGAAACTGGACATTTCAAGTTTTTTAGTTGGATCTTGGTATGACCTAAACATTCCGCTTGAGTACGTTTATTCTACGACGTACACATGTTGAATTTTTATGATCATGTGATCCCGATTGTTTTGTGAAATGTAAATCTGGTTGCTCAAATAATCCCCGTAGTCTTGCAGAGCCAAAGACGGTAACGGCAATCATTGAGCTTGCCATCAATTAAAATTAACCAACAACATACTTTGACCTTCAGACCATCAGGGTCGTTTCAACGCTGCAAATGCAGACGTTCAATACATTGTCTGTTTTGTAGTTATGGAGTGGCTGCAAAAATGTACCCGGTGTAGACAGTTTTGTTTCGTTCTGTCTTTCTATTCGTCTGGTGAACTCGGAATATGCAGCATATAAAACATGGCAATAAACAAGGTACTTATTTCAGTTGTTCAGTTGTCAATTTTTAAATGTAACATGACTCAGCTTCAATAAACTTGTCCAAGTCCACTTACATTCTACATGGTTTTGACACCATCTTCAACACGGTCAACGAGAATATTTATCACGTGTATACTGTTAGGTAAGTGATCTTTCTGAATGTCCACTAACCATGTAAGCATTACAGTAAATCAACTGTTTCCTCAATTCCTTCACCCAAGACAATTGCGACATGCATGACCAAGATGTATCGTCATCAGTCAAGTCCGGATGCGGTTCAGTGCATTGTTGTAGGCACGGAGGACGGAGCGTTGTACATTATCGATCCAATCACGTTCAATGTGCTTACAAAAGTGAGTTGGTAAATATCAGCTGTTTTCGGTTAATCATCAATACATTTAACTCTCACCGACCGAAGTAACCTCCCTTTCAACGATCCCTATGTTTGTCCTGAGGATAACTCAAGGTCCGTAATCAGTCGCAGTGTTAAGTCACATGTTTATGATTCTGGGGTCATTTGTCATAAACTGAAAAACACAATAGTATTGACGGTGATTTCTAACTCCCAAGGTGTATGGACAAATCTAAAATAGGTAAACCTGACCTGTTGTACTAACTAGTGTTTAATTAATCCGGCTGACATTAGTGTCTATCTCTTAAAGCTAACTGGACTATAATCCTTTCGGTAGAGTGACTTGCCCTATAGAACGAGCGTAACTGTTCATTTACAGTCAGACAAAAATGAACAGCGGTAATTGCTTTCAGTTGGCTGGTTTATACCTGATGTAAAACTGTGCGGGTTACGCAATCAGTTTGTTATACTTTTACGAGTATTGAGGGTGGGAGCTATTCAGTTAGAGTAAATTCCACAGTTTGTTATCAGTGTCGTTACTGTTACTACTGATACTGTTTGCATTCCAGTGTCAACTGATTGTATGACACTTGCTGGATGATATGTTCTTATCTAGTCAATATTTCACTCAATTCAGTGCAATTCTGTTAAGCTCACATGCTGGACACCATACACCGACTTGTGCTGATCGATTGGAACCTGATAAACGGATTGACAAACCACATTTTTGCTACAGGTGATTGCCTGAAAAAGTGCTCCCTTCAGGACTCACAGATGAGCGTAAACTTCTCCACAACGCAGAGTGATATTATTTTAGTCAGCGATATCTGGTCAACGCTGACGAGTGAGAGTACTGTTATGACGGACCGTTAAGGCTTTGTGATGGGTGGGACAGTTTTTATAGGGGAAGCTCGTACTGATTACGTCGTTCGCTTTTTTAACTGTTTGCGGTTTTTGGAATATAGTGTCCAGTTGACAAGAACGATAGGAGGTACATTAGGAACATGTGAAGACCGACTAATTGAGGGAGAAATGTTACCCAATATAAATCATCCATACGAACATGGCAGGGGGAGTAATGTACGTGCGCAAAAGTACAGTCAGCTTAAAATGAGTCATGCTCGTTTTTAGGTCATATCTCCGCCAAAAGACCGATACCAACTGAACTTGACTATTTATAGTGTTGCATTTACGAACTTTGCAGACTAGGTGTTGAAAAACATTCTGTTTGTTTTTTATCATGTATTTCCTGACACGCTGAGTCTGAGGATGTTTGATCAGCAGTTAACCTATGATCAAAAAGACGGGTTGCTTCACGTGTAGTTCAGTATTTTTTTGCACATTCGGAGAAATTCCGACAAATTGGCATCGCACTACTTTGTCTGAGGTCGCACGTACCGTTGGTTATGCAGCTGTCCAACTTCTCCTTGAATTACGGCTAACTTTTCGCCCGTCAACCTTTTCGTCGGCAATTGATCAGGCCTACCTTGAGATATCCAGATACACTGGTCACATCGTTTTGTGTAATTACGTGTGGGTGATCCACTGGAACCGTTTGACTGAAGCTCCGGGCGTTAAAATTTATTGTTCGGTAAGCTAGTATTGTTTAGACCTCCATGCTTTAGTAGACTCATTCAAAATGGAGTCAAGCAAAAACGTGAACCGAATCAAGCAGGAATAGTATTGGTTTTGCTGCTCTTTGGTTTCGTTAAGACGTACAATGTTGATATCATACGTCATCTGACTGACCGACGCCGCAAACTGTCTTCCATTATTTCGTCTATGACTAAAGTGAACAAAAATGGTGGAAAAGGATTGCCTTGACGTATGCCACTCTTGATGCTGAGACTGTCAGAGAGTTCGCCGTGAAACTCCAACCTGAGCAGAAGTATGGGAATAAAGCGACCATAGTTTATTCACAACTTAATCGATACAGCCTTGCGTTTAAGCGACTCTGAAGGTGTAGAATGATCCACGGAATCTAACGCACCTTTAGAGTCAAGAAATATGGCAATTGTTGGCCGGCGGTACACATGACGCCGCTCCAGAATTCGACGAAGAGTAAAAATGTTATCTATACATACCTGCCTAAAGCGAATCCCTGTCAGTTTTTCCCTAATGTTTACCTCCCGAAATGCAGTTAGTCGACGGAGTATAGTGGATGTCAGAAGCCCTAAAATGACTGGGGTTAAACTAATCCCCCTATGGTTTTCGCAAGAAACCCTGATACCCTTCTTTAATATGGAAAATATTATCGAGTGACCCCAACACTGAGGTATGGTATCCATTGTCCAGACAAGTTGAAACAGTTGAGTCAAGGCCTCTACTAATCCTTCCCTTCTGTGAAGAGTGCTGGAACGAAGTCACGTGTGCCTGCAGGCTTATTACGTTTGAGAACCAAAATGCGAATGCAAACTTCAGTCTCAGTGAGTGGTTCCGAATCTACCGACCAGGGTGCTACACTGCAAGTTTGTGTCAGCAAACGGTTGCAGCTGGAGTTTAACTAAACTGACCCTCAAAGTGTTCCGCCTACTGTTCTAACCTTCTGGACTTATTATAGACAAGGGTACCATCTGCCTCGTTGACAGCCTCACTGACAGACAATCGTCTGGGACCAGTAGCAAGGATCAGCTTGAAGAGTTTGCTAGTGCTCCCAGAAACAAAAGTGATCTCCATTTCTTCAACTTTCTCCATTGACCAAGCTTTACGATCAGCCTTTAGGCTACGTTTCAGCTTCTTAGGGATATTTCTACCAAACTTGTTATATGAACCGCCAGGAGGAATGTATCCTCTGGTTTTTGTATACAGATTTATATACCTTACCGTGACTACGATGGATACAGCCCCAGAGAGCTTATCAGGCAACCAAAGCAAAGCTGTCATAAGGTCTAAAAGTACCACAACTATTGATTGAGAAAAAGGCGCTGACGCTCCACTGTCAGTCGCAAGGTGCAGATATGGATGGTTCCCCCGCGATCATGCCGGAAACCTATGTACTGCTCTTTTAGATGGTTTTCTGTGCGTTTCAAAATCCGCCAGACCGTCGGAAACGTGAGCACCTTGGACGCGATAGAGACAAAGCTAATATATCTGTGGTTATCATAAGATGTCCTGACACCGCTCCTAAAAAAAGGAAAGCGTGCTGATAAACACTAGTCAGGAGACATCTCTTCAGTCTCCCACGTGAACCGGAGCAGTGTGGTCAAGTCAGACAACAATCTTTCATCAGTGTCTCTGAAAACTGTTGGAGAAAGACGATTTGCACCTGAAGCTTTAATGCATTTTACTATGCGCCACTCACTCGATCAACGTAGATACCAGGTTCCGCGTACCTAATATGGTCACAAATGAGTCATTCTAATGGTCAATCTTGTTACCACTATCTATGGTTGAGCAACAAACCTTCAGTTATTTACAAGCTGGGTCCTTTTCAGAGAGCTGTGCATGTGCCGTTTGGGCCGATCTAAGGAAAGATCCTTAATGGTTTTTGAGCTATGTGACTAACCTTATAGTTGCGCAGCAGACGGGTTCAAAAGACACGGTAGTCATGTCAAAAATGTCAGGAGTAAGTACTCGAAAAATGCAACATATTGGCCTAATGGTTTGTTACTCCATGGTATGAGACAGGCGTTCCATTTTTCAGTTTTTGCACACACTTATAACGTTTCGAAGTCTGGATCTTGGTGTTGGGCAAATTATACTGGCTTCCGATAACAGACTTGTCTCGGTCTTGACCGATGGTTAGTTTAAAAAAAGTAGCCACAGTTGTACTACTTACACAGTTGTGGAAATGAACCCCAAACAATTAGTGAATGGAATCAATGTTTTCCAAAGCTGATACTGAGTGCAAGTCTCCACGAATCATTTCCCAATTGTTTTTGTGTAATTTTATCCCAGTGGATCATTAAAGCTAAGGCTGAGATTCACACCTCATGGTGTGCAAAGCAAATTAATGCCTTGACAGTTTTTATATTCTACTGGCTTATTACATACTCAGTTGACTGTTTCAATTGGTCGTCAAGCTATTTTGACCTTTTCGTTTACTCCCGACCTTTTCAGTACACATTACCAGCCGTTCCAGTACACTTATGTGCAAACGGATCGTTTGACGTGGACTATAGAATTGTTGTCTCGTGTAGAAACGGAGTAATTTATCAGATCAAACGGTGGGTTGACACTCTTTTTTCAAATGCATCCCATTTCATAGGTTCGTTAACCTTCTAAAGTCTGTTCCATTAAGACGACTATTGGAAAGTTTGTCCTTTTTTGATACGATTCCATGTTCTTAACAATGCTGTCCATCTCAGTTTATTCGATTACTGGATACGTAAAGAAATAATGCCAAATAGCGTTTGTAATAAAAGATCAGTGTGGCTACAGCAGTATGAAGTTTACACAACCCCTCATTTGAACTGTTTTGGAAACAAATATGAAGTGCAATTAACAGAATCAACAGAACTGGTTATGTTACAACCACCGCTTGCCTAGGTAAACATGTACTTGTCCGTTGTTGTCTGCAGTGGTTCTACTTCATCAACTAGAATATTACTGTGCAAACTGCAATCCTGCTCCAACACAAGATCAGTTGATCACACTACCAAAACCATACGCTCTACGAATATCTGCACAGTTGTTTGATAAACTGAGACATTCAAATGCCTGATAAAAGTTCTTGGGTAGTCAGACAGGCATGTGATAACAATTCCTTAAAATCCTGAATGTCCTGTCAATTCGACTTGGTCGGGACCGTTTGTCATAGTAACAGTACTTCGTTTACATACATCTCTGATGAGAAGAGCTGTTAGATCCACCAGCACGTCGTCGTTATTTTCTGTTTTCAGCCATTCCGGTAAATCTTGCGGCTTGAGCCACCGTTGATCTGGCAATAGTTCATGAGGTGCCAGAGGAGTAAACGATTACAAATGTTTAGAGCATGGAACAGAGATTAGAAACCAAGCGTTATCTCATAGCAAGTACTTTCGCGTGGAGTACAGTGTTCGCGCCCTCTCAGTCTGGACCTTTTCTCCCAGGGGAAGATTTTTACAGAACCATCAGAATATCCGGTGCGACCTTTTGACGATGTGTAAACATCTGTACAATCTTGGCAAGTAACCGACACTTCGATCCGATGCATAGTGCGATTTTCGACGGCGCGACAGAGAGGTATTTTTTTGAAGCTTAAGGGTCACGTATATCAGACAATAGTGAGGGCTGTATTACTTTACGGCAACGAAACATGACCCCTCAGGCTAGAGGACGTGAATTGTCTCCAGGTATTTGACCACCGATGTCTGCTTTCCATCGCTCGTATGGGGTGGCACCAGCGAGTAAGCAACGAGGAGGTTAGGAAGCGGGTGTTTGGCACTGATAATCCAACGAATTCTTCCCTTCAATCCTTACAGTTGCACAGACATAGATGGTTAGGTCATGCAGTAAAGATGCCAGCTTGTCGTTTGCCAAACCGAGTAATCTTTGCCGACGCTACGGCTGACTGGCGCGAGATGCGATGTGGACTGGTGATGACCTAGCGTAGATAAATGAAATGGTCCACCAAGGAGGTGGGCATTATAGATCGGGTTCGTCTCTCGGGCTTGGGCCCTCGCGACTCACAGAATCGGTGGCTGGAGACATTATGTGAGATGCCAGTTAATTGTGCTCAATGGCATGAATGTTGTTGTGGTTTGGCAGAGTTGTTTGTGCAGTGAATACAGTTAATGACGCTAGGCAGTGAAGGCCGTAAGGAAACTGTCTTGCTGATGACGCCTTATTTTTACGTGCGGTTAGGCTGTTTGTTTGCAAGGTCTAGGCACATTGATGCTGAATGTTTGAATATGGACGTAGTCGTTTTTAGTAGTTAGGTCCCCTTCCTGTCCCCTTTATCTCTCTTCCTATGTAGGGTTTTTTCTTCGTAGCTGTGTAACAGTTAAGCATCTGTGTGAACCACTGATATATTGCTACCTATGATGATGATGACGCGATGCCTATTCTTGCAGATTCGTTCACATGCCTGAAACTTTAGGCCCAAACTTACTCTCTGTGGACCTTTTTATAGAGATGCAAAATTGGTTACAAATAGTGTTAACTAGCTAAATCAATAACGCTCTAATATTTTGACCACATAACTCCAATTTCCACTAAAATTGCCCACTTCGCTTAATAATCCATTTTTGCCAACTGAGACCGACAGAAATTCCCGGAATGTTCTTACGGTAACCTACACTATTTTTAACCTACTTTACCTTATTAATTATTCGTTGATCTTGACTACCAACTTCAATGTGTACTTCAACCTTCTGTTTCTAGACCCTTGTATGTCATCATCGACTTCATTTGTACCGATGTATTCTTCATCTTGTTGTACACGTTTCTCAAAGTAAAATAAATGTTTCACCCACCTTTCGAATTAATTAGAGGGTAGCTAACATGATCAGGCGTATTGCACCTCCGGATGATAGTTTCTCAATCTAACGTTACTGAATTTTTCTAGGATGGACTGGGTCTATCTTTCCGACATTTACAACATTGTCCCCGGGAAAAGATGCAGTTAGGCGAGAAGGCCAACCAACTTACAATACAGACGGCTGTTTAGACACAACAACCGTGCCTTTGCCGGAACTAAACACATCTCGGTGCTAGCTCCTAGAAGTGATGCCCTGCATCCGGCTCTTGTAATTATTGTGAACTGTCCGAAAGCCTAACTGAAAAATTACACACTTTGAGATGGATTTCTGATATGAATCGCAAACAAATAACAGGTTATAACTAGCTGTAAGTCTTCGAGAGAAATCTGGAAGACAAGAGTACCTAAAGTACCAACGATGGCAAAAGAAAATCCGCCGATTTCACTTGTGCAACAGGGAATAAATAATTATGAAGTTGGCCGAAGTTCACTATAAACTGCGAGTTGTCGCAAGAAAAGACCACCTAAGGCTGGTGAAACCAAATTACTTTTTCCCCACCAGTTTGGGAAATTTGCAATGAATGCCATTTGAACTCAAGAACAACATTCGTACTGTTCATATGAGTGTATGCCATGTTTTAGTCCTTCATCTCTTTGTGAAAAGTGATCGCTTTAAATCATTTGTAACATAATAAATTTGAAAACCATGACATCGATACATCCGCGTTCTTATTGTTAGCTATACAGAGATTCCTTACACTCTTAGGTTATTTACGTCTAAACCGTGATTCACGTGAAGTCCATTTTTGCAAACAATCATTTACGGTCAATTTCACCAGGTTTTTAAAATTACAAAAAAGATATACGAATTATATACATTAAAATCAAGAAAGGTCAAAAAGGTCACAGAAAGTTAGTGATGAGGGGTATATCACAGTATGCTAGAGGTGGGCGAAGGTGTTGATAGATGCGTAACTGTCGCATGTGTCTGCCATCCGACAAGCGTTCGTCAGTGTCGGGTAGTTAAGGGTCAAAGTAACGATGTGATGAACAATTGTCTCCTCAGTAATTCTTTCCCAGTTCAATACAATTACATAGGTTTCATCAAAAGGTCCTAAGACAAAGTGCGAAAAAAAACAAAAAGTGGCTGTTAACGGATGATAATAAAGGCTAATATTAGACTACGTACACAATAATTAGCTAGGCCAGGCAGGAAGTTGACTGGATGTTACGAGACACGGTCGAAAGTTTGTGCATGGTTAGACTGGATGAATATGACCTGTAGCCACATGGTTCATATTTTCTCGGGGTCTAAGTAATTTGGGGATGATTGGCTAAGGGAGATGGGCCACTCGTACGAAGAGTTATAGCACACGTAGATATGTAGTGGTGTAGTTGAAAGGAACGATCACATTATACTACTCGTAAGTAATCGAACGCACGCACGTGTTTGGATACTGATGTACCCACGGCTAAATCTAAGAAGATACATTGAAGTGTACTCCGGCAAGAAACGGTATTTGCCACTTATTAACCTGGTACTGACAACTGTTGCGTCCCGAATTTTTTGTACGTGAGTTTGTCTTCGAGCGGATACTGAAGCATATAACCTGTAATTCACATGCCACCTGCGTTGCTGGCTCGCAAAAGTGAGATGACAATAAACTCTGATGCTGATGACGGTGGCGTTGTGACATTTCCAGAGTGGTCTCGACGATAGGTTGTGTTAATTGATTGAGCCGGTACTTCCCCACTTGGAACACTTTCTACATCGCTTCTGAGTGTTCTGATTAACGGCGTGTAGTTTACTGCTAAGTGTTACGAACAGAGCACTTATCTGCATTGGTGAATTTATATTGAGTAGACAGGACACCCGGTCTACCCACGGATTTCGGTGGTCAGAATAAATTTCTGGTAGAGATAAAACACAGTGAGAGGAAAACAGGTACTGAATGTGATCGTAAACAAGAAGGTAATACCAAGTTTGATCACCAGGTTCGTACCGGAGATTCTCAGTATAATTCTTCGAATTTTTTGTTTTGGATTGTATAAAAATAACATTCACCGTCCAGTTGTAACAGTGATTCTAATCGAGTAAAACAAATGGCCTGGTGGATCGGGTCGCGTTTGCATCACAGCAGTGACAAAAAATATGATGAAATAATCAAGTCCGATAAGAAGAGTTGGATAGCTATTTCCGTGATCAACTTGGACGATAATAAGTACACTGCACCCACCGAATGTACTCATCCGGAAAGTCAAGATATTAATGACCCCCACTTATCCTGTTGCATGATAATCCCGTAGTTCGTTTGATCCGCCAGAGGCCTCCGATTACAAAGTCGTCTGGCACGGTGAATGCTCAACCAACTCAACTGTACACATAGCTCAACCACCATAGGATGTAAACTTGTAATATTTCGTCCAGCTGTTTAAGTGTCTGTTTTTTTCTCTACTGGAAGTCTGTACTGAAAGGCTGTCGCGTTTAGCAAGTTGATGCACACTTGTTAGCAATACAACAATGCGTCTGTTAACCTCTCCATCGAAAGCATTGAACCTCGACGCAAAATGCATATCGCAACCATCCTATTAATTTCCCTTCAACGATCGCTGGTTTTTTTTTGTCTGTACAGTTCATACTAAAGGAAGACATCCTGTTTATAAGGTTAAAGAGTCAGCGTTAGATTAACAGTTACTGCGAGCTGTGGAACAGGTAAACCTAAATGTCCACAGAAAGGTGACTGCCCTGAATCTTCCCTTTAAAGGGAATGATATGAACTTACTAATACTGAACCATCTTTAACTAACTCTCAGAAGGGTCTGTAGTACTGCCCAGTCAGTTGTTTTTACATAACCGTTCAAATCCTAACACTCATAATCAATAAACAGTGGCCTCCGTGTACCACCTACCGATATCACTGTTGATGTTACCTCAGCGATGTTGGCGGAACCGATCGACAGTTACGAACCAAAATGCATGAGCACATGAAGGATTGCATCAAGCACCAGGTTACACAACCGCTCGATTGTATACCAATCACAGCCATCACCACCCCGGTCTACAAGCAGCCTGTCTCAGTTATTACCCAACACTGAACAGTCATAAGCCACTGTGGGTGAATATTTATTTGTGTGGTGATTCAGTCATACCCTGTGGGTGTTCAATGGTCAGCAAACTCGAACTATCAACGCACTAACTTGATTCCCATTTCTGGTCGGGCCAGCAAGATGTATCGAGGTTCAGCTGTAACATGCACAGTACTCCTTGATGTTTACTCTCACAGCAATACTCCATGATTGGTTCCATCCTTGTGTGAGGTCATCAGGTGAAAATGGTCTGAATGGGGGTTGAACCAGTAATCCTTCGCGTTTTGAGCCAAGGCTCTTGTCTGTTCAGCCAGCAGTTCCGTAAGCATCAATTACATTCAAATTCCTCCGCAATAAGCGTTGCACATAGAACTGGTGGCGGAGTGAATAACAACCTTCGCTCGAAACGCGAATGATTACTGGTTCGACCCCTATTCAGACTATCTCCAACTGATGAGTCCAAACAACGATTAAATCGGTCGTAAAGTCTCGATTTGAGGATGAGCATCGTTAATCATGAACTCATTTTCGGGCTTCTGAGGACGTAGCCACTTTAAACTCGCAATCCAAAGTGAACTGTGTCCACCCACATAAAAGGGGTTAAAGTTAGACTACAACTGATAGATCCAGTTCATTGCTTCATCTTCGATGGGCCGACTGATTTTCGTTGGTAGTAAGTGATTGTAAGTGATGTCTAACATTCCCGCGTTCGTAAAAGTTGGAGTTCAGAGGTATGTTTGTGCCATATCTACCTAGGTCTCTTGTTGTCTCATCTGTCTCACGTGAGTCATATATCATAAACTTCTGTTCAGTCGAATACAGTCGAAGCCTTAATATGAACCTAACGCATTGGGCTAATTACAGCAAAGTTCTTTTACTTCGGTTTTTTCAGGGGAACACCTACGATCAGCGATGGTATTAACCCCGGTTCGCAAATAGTCGGACTAGTTCGCTTGGAAAAATCTATTATTGTTGGCTGTATGGATCAGACCATAAAAGGATTTTCACTCAAAGTAAGTTGATTGATAGACCTTAACGTGATGTGCGTTGAGATATAGTAGGTATGTACCACCTATCCGACTGAGAACCTCATGATCGTTCAAGTCGTCAGCTAGAAACATCATCTGAGGTGATAACCATATCATTTCTAGTTCTTCTGCATAGCTCTGTTTGATAATTTTTTATCCTTTTATGTAAAGTTTTCTTCTGGGTAATTCTACGTCGCTTTTGCATTGAGGAACGACTTGAACCATTGTTCTTTCTGATCGGACTAGTGACCGTTGTAAGTAAATGAATGAATGATCTGTTACAGGTGAAGAAGACAACACGGAGTCATCATCTCGGCTGAAGCAATATTAGTTTTCAAGTGTGCCGGATATCGACGTTAAGCAGACTGTCATCTATCTAATGTCTTCAGAGTATAATGGATTCTATGGTATTTGTTACCTCTCAACTCATAACCATAAAAATTACCAGCCAACAAATGACCGAGAGAACAGTCCAATCAATAAGTTGCCAGCTTTCTGACGTTACTTTGCCTCATAATAAAATTTTTCATATATACAAGGTGCCTGCTTACGTAAACCGAGGATGGATGAAAATAAATGCAATTAGTTGAACAAAAAATCTTCTTTTCCATCATTTCTCGTAGTGTAACGATGAATGGCTAAGTGAAATACCCGTATTTCTCACCACTGATCAATATAAAATGTCATGTTAAAGAATATGTTTACGTTGATTATAAACAGAATGGCAAGGGGATACAGAATTTTTAGTCAGAAACTACTTTTAAAGTTTTTTCCTTTTTCCAAACATTTTACAACGAACAAACTTAGTAAGCAATACCAGGGGTATATGTGTTTCAATCACTTCATCCACGTCTCTATTCCGTTCTGTAGGGTAATCCCATTTGGTCCGTTCGAGTACCCTCCCCAATCCTGACCATTGTCCCGATCAATCTATCCACACACTCTTTTCACGGCTATATCGTTTCGCTCAAAGATGGCGATGTGCGAGTTTATCAAGAACAACATATCTGTGATACAGTGTTTCACTGGACAGAAGTCAAGCCTAACCACCAAACGCCGTCGAGTCTCGGTACTGCAGAATGTGGTGACGTTAATGACCAGCATACCAATATCAATGACGTTGTCAATGAGGGTATTGGGCCATCAGAAAAGTTGAGTCAGGATGAGCCAAGTGTTTCAGTCGGAACTAAACGACTGAACCAGATTTCAAAGTGTGATCCGGTTATTGCGGCTCAGTTTGGACCATTTGACAGAGAAGCCGGATCGCTTGCATTAATAACACAGGGTAAGAAAATCCTTCAGATGTGACTACAATTCATTGTCTAGAGTAGAATAGCAGTGCGAAGGCTTCCTCTTTTCGTACATTGCGATAGAAAATTCTCATCGTAACCACTAAAGCACGCTAACAAAGACTTAAAACTCCATTTTCACATGTTCATACAGGCGGTGCACTGTGTCTGCTGCTAGTTAAACGATCTGCCCAGTTCCGACCATTGGATGTTATTTCAAGACATCCTACTGCCCAGACAGCGCGTTTGGAATTGCCCAAGAAAACCAAACTGTTTCTGGATTTGGCGGAGCGAGAGAAGGAACACGCACCTGGTACTTCAAGGCTTGTCAGTAACTTATCGCTTTTTCTAAATCACTTCTGCTAAACATGATCTAACGTCTACGTACGATACACGTTTATCTATTGTGTTTTTATTGATTAGTCTGTGTAAATGTTGATTATTCCGGAGTAAACCGATGAGAATAGTGAAAGAATTAAAGCAGCTCTCCTTGAAATGTAAAACTTCCATCATTGCACGTTAACTACAAGAGAACAGAAAGCTATGAGGTTAGAAAGTGGATGTTTTAACTGGTGGACTAAGCAAGTACGTTCGT
Organism: Paragonimus heterotremus; assembly: GCA_013368495.1. Taxonomy (NCBI): domain Eukaryota; kingdom Metazoa; phylum Platyhelminthes; class Trematoda; order Plagiorchiida; family Troglotrematidae; genus Paragonimus; species Paragonimus heterotremus. The sequence continues at coordinate 363,681 of LUCH01000047.1, forward strand.
TTTTTTCCTTAAAAATAAACACAAGGAGGTATTGTGATCAAACACAGCAGCCTTTTCCCTCATATGACCGTAGTTTATCCACAAATGTGACACCAATATTAAGACAAAGAGCATTCAAGGGCACTATCGAAACGTTGCATTAGAGGTAAATCCAACTTGACCTTGCTGGTCCGCAAACGACAATACCTACATGAAACTGTAAGAAATGTACTGACATTAAGTTTAACATTATTGTTAACAGCAGTTCTGTTGGCATCGTCTTTCTCATTAGCAGGCTTAATGAGATCGGAGATTTCGACCTGTCTAGGGAGTCCTAATCACGGGGTTATCGATTGGAGTTAACCGACAGTTACTGCGTTTCTTATCGAGACGATCCGGCAACCTCATCATTACACACAAGCGAAAGTGGTTGGGAGTTCACATACGATGATTCGGTCGTGCCTAATGTGAGGTCAATGGCTCAGTGGTAAACAGAGTTGCCTCATGAAAACGTGGCCGGACTTCTAGTCCCGGCCGTGGCAAAGATATGTACTACTGACGACTTCTGATGAGAGCGAAACTCCAGTCTATTGCTTCTGCTGTTCGAGAGGGGCCGACTGGACAGTCTATGGGAGTGCGATAGCTGCAATCAATTGCGGGTGATGTTCAACTTGAAATAAGCCAAATCCCCAACTACTCATCAGTGATGTTTAAAAATAATCATGTTAAGTATTATTAAATTGCCTGGTCGAGAACATTTTAAGACAGAGCTATGACTTTGTTTCCAATATCCTACCAACCGAATCCTCGCTGTCTCGAAATTTTTGTCTCCTGTCGTTAAAGATATCCATCGTATCAGCTAGTTCTGGTTCTCTGGTATTACGGTATACGTGGCTGACTTCAGTTAGCGCAGTACTACAGACCACCTGCGTAACTTTTTATAATAAGACTTTCATGTGAGTATCGTTCAAGGTCACATCACCAATAAAAGATTACACTTACGCTCGACGATTTTATGACACTAAAGGAGTAGAATGCTCCAAAACCCAGCTCAGTAAGTATCTCTGTTATAATCGTCGGTAGCTTTCCGAGACATGTGGTGGGTAGAAAAGAGTTCTATTCGTGTTAATCTACCTTCCAGCCACTTACAGAAGACTTGTCACTGAACGCCGTATACGATGAGGAAGAGAGATTTTATTTCACAGAAGAAAAAAGCGATATGTCGGTCACCGAATACAATGAATCTATACAATCTCGACCAAACAGCAGTAAGCCACAACTAGTTAAAGCTGCAAAACTGAATATTGCTCCAGGAACTCCATAAAATAGTGATGTAAGCAGTAAAAGTTAAAGATCGTCTAACTGCCAAAGTCAATGTGATTCATTAACTACAGGCTTGTGTGATAAGTTCTTTTTAACCAGACTGGAGAATCTACTTGTTATAAGAGTGTTACGTGAAAGGAAATTGTTTTAAATTACTGGAGAAAACTGGGACATTCATTTTCGATAGGAGAAGAATGTTTACCACAAAAAATTAACGCGGTATTCATTCGTTCATTCATTGAAAATGGATAGGAATCTGGCCAGAAATTACTATAGTTGGGGTCACTGCTAATTGCAACAGTGACCTGAAATTGCCTAGAAAAATACCTCTACTTTAAAGGTTAAACTTGACAAAACAAGATTAACCTGAAGAAGTTTAGACCTCACGACTGCCGACAGACTATTGATTGTGGCCCGTTACCATCTCGTGTAGTGTCTCTAATTCACAATCCGAGCAATCATAAGGTCTCCACCTAATAGACGAAGGCTACTGAACAGAATAAACAGTCTGTAAATTACGCAATCATCACGTGGTGGGCGTGATAGTAGTCCGTGTTTGCTCTACAGTGGGTCTGCCGGTGCGTCACACGCTGTTGTATCATTGTGCACAACACTATCGGTCGAACCAGTCGACGTTTTCCCGATCCAGTGCGGCTTATGACATTCTGTCCTCTCTTAATAACGTGTCCTTCTTTCAGAAATCTACGAGCGATACAATCACGACCTCATCCTACTTCGCTGTACAGTTGCCAAAGCCTTTCTGGAGCTTCTACAGACCCGGTCTGGTCCTTTGGCTATGCATGGAACGAAACATCATCTGAAACTCATTGCTAGAGTGAGTTCGGTTGAAAAGGTCATCCTAATGTCCATAACTTTTACAAATTTATGCGTTAGCCGAATGAGTGCTGTATAGTTTTGCTTATAATCCGCATGTAATAATTAGCTTGATCAGATCTGAATTCGATGAGATGTTAAAAATGACCTAACTTACAATATCATAGAATAGGTACTTTCCTGGGTTCAGTGAGAAACAGAAATTCGGGTTCTCGAAGAAATAAACAAGTTGTTCTGTAACTAAGTGCAATGTTAACCAGCATACGGCATCACATGTGAACCGAGTGTGAATATGAATGAAAAAACAGTACCGCACATTTGAGCTGATAATCTCAAGCTACTCTGGAATATGATATAAAAATGTCAAGTATACACGTTAAAGTGTGCAAAACAATTGCAATTAAGGACGTTAGTATTTGATCAAAAAAGGTTTCAGTATGTCAACCAAATGAAGTAGAAACCTTTTCAAATCATTTATTTGTCAAAATTGTAGGAAACGACAGCACTGTGACTTACCAAACTTCAATACTCAAAAAACCAAGAAGTCAGATATTCCCACAACTGCATTCAGATGTGGGTTGTTTGATTTGTTTTTGAATGTGTGTGACCAAAGTGTTACTTAGTAAACCTCTACCAAACAGTGAGTAGGGTCGAGTTTCGCGAATTATCGGAAATGACCGTTATTTTCCACATTCATGTGAGAAGTTAATAAACGTCTAATACTAAACGTCGTATCGCTTCCTACACTCAAGGCATTTAAGAATACTCAACTTAATTATACAAGATGTAGTTCAGACCGTTTGACAGACGGAGTTTAGAAACAAGAAATAACAAACTAAATAGTGGATTAAGTTATCACGCCAGACAAAATCTATCCTGTTTGGATCATCGTCTATTCCCGCAAGAGGTCACAAAACTACCACGAGCCCTTTATTCGTGACCACTGTCCAAACCCTAGCGGTCTGATGTAATCACCGTCCATAACTGTGTCTACAAGTTGGAATCAGAAGATGCTGATGGATTGTGAACCTCAGTGGTCTTGAATTACTATGTGGCGTGAGTTCAGTGGACAATAATACCTTGCAAGTGTGTTATGTTTGCCACTGTGGCTCTGGTGAATACGACACCATTTTCATCATCTGAGGTGAACCCAATAATCATCCACACAACATGCTTGCAATGTTAATCCATTACCAGATCAGTACATCAACAGGCGTTCGGTTAACGCAAGTCTTTTCTTTTTGCTCCACCTCCAAAAATATTGACAACGTTTCCGCTGCATGGGCACTAATGCTTTAGGGTCTACAGATCGATTTTTCACTCTCCTAACCTGTCCTGAGCGTTGAACTCGGTTGTCAGCTAAGGTTACCTAACACAGCCTGCTTGCTTGCCCAGAGCAGCAGGCATTTTGATAAGCCGCATAAAGTCGTTGTTGTTGTTGACACACACGAGAGATCCTGGCTGCAAAGTTCAGCAGAATTTTCGAAGTGGTCACTACGTTTACCAAGAAGAATCTGCTATTGTATCCAATAAGATGACATCCAATCCGAGGATACCCTGTGACAAAGAAATGCATAGAGTAGTACCGCTATGTACTAGCCAGTGAAGCTACCGAGTGCCAGGACGAAAGTCCGAACGAATTAGGAGAACGCCGGAAGTAGTAACGACCCTCAGACTCCAGTAAGCCGGAAGCTAGGGGAAACCGCCTGAATTGCAAATTAGTTTTATTTGGAACGTTTCAACGAAAGAGCTAGTTCTGTTATTGTCAGCGTATTCGAGGCCCCGTTAGTTGTGTAACAAGATCAACACTCGTTTGTGAACAACAATACACCTCCTAGTTCCTTGAAACCTTGGTTTCAAGCGCAAACAACTTTTTCATCAAGTCTTCCATTGTATCATTCTCATGAGTTAGTTTCCTTTTTTCCGCTACTATCCTAAGTGATGTCCGCTGTTTGGCGAAACCACATTTCGTGCACATGTATGTCTATTCATATAAGTGGAGATATGTGTAAAAGGAAATAATTAGAAAAGCATTTTTGATTTAGCTCACTAGACATATTTCTCTCAATCACATTGCTGATTTGTGTGAATTACGCAGTGACGCAGTTTGCTCTATGGCAATCAGTTAAGTTTGGACAGTTGGTTCGATTTGCCAAAAAAAATTTCCATCATTTTTGGAACCTGCTTCCATTTACTATGAAATTCTTATGTAATGTTTGCCAAAATTCTGTATTGGTTTGACTATGAACAAAATGTCTTGACTAAGATTTCTTTACATAAGACCTTATTGACCATACTATGACGCAATCTGGGATAGCTAAGATCTCGATCATAATCATCGTAGACAATGGATTATCATTGGCTGATTTTGATGTTTAACTGTCATTCTAATGTGAAAAGACGAGATAGTTTCATTTTCTCAAGTTCCAAACCGTGTTACCAACCAAACACATAGTTAGAAGCACCCTCACATTTGAAAAGCTTGTTATTAGTTTGTGTGCATGTCCGCTTTAATTTATTCTTCCTTGCTACCAACCTTTTGGCTAATTTCCCTCGTCGTTTCGTTTCCTACTGTCGGCCTTGATGGCCGCTCATTCTATAGTGCCCATAAGTTTGAATAGGATTCAACATGTGTGTTTTAAGCAGCAATTCTACAACAGAAAAGATGTAAATATGAACCCAAATGTATCCTAGTAAATGCATACTGCGGTCCCAGTCGCACGGTCCTTTCCTCAGCATCAACAGTCCAGCTGAACACAAACCAGTCAGAACGGTTCATCAGTCGGTTGAACAAACAGATTAATTGGTAGCAGTCTGTCAGAAATTGGGATTATATTCCAGTATATCACAGGGGAAATAAGCACAACTTTTCTTACAGCCCGGTTATCATAAAGCGAACAATGATCATAACTCACAAGCGAAAGTGGTTGAGCGTTCACATATGATAATTCGGCCGTGCCTAACGTGAGGTCAATGGCGCAGTGGTAAACACGGTTGCCTCATGAACAGCGGGTCCGTGGTTCAAGTCCCGGCAGTGACGATGATATGCATTACTGACGAGCTCTAATGAGAGCGAAACTCGAGTCTAGTGCTTCTTTTCGAAATGGGCCGACTGGAAAGTCTATGAGGATGCGACAGCTGCGATCAATTGTGAGTGATGTTCAACTTGAAATGTTCTATCAGTTGAATCTTCTCAGCCGCCCACTTAGAACTGAGGTTTGCTCGTCCGTAGTATATACCCGTGTCCGGACAACAGGTTGAACTCCAGTTCCCATGCTCTTCAGACAGGGTCACTAATCACACAGTAGGTTTGACCAAACAATCACGCTTAAACTTCCGCTACGATGGCATTATAGTTATTCGAAATATGTCATTCAAACAGCTTCTCTAGATGGTAACCCTGTGGTCGGACGTGAGAAGTGTTCATTGTTTAATAACCCGTTTGCTATCATACGTAACCTTTGGGAAGGGTGTTCAAAAATGTTGTCAACATCTACATTTTTCAGGTCTACGGTTTGGGCCCGAATTACACATCAGCTTACGAGTTGATTGAAACGCAGGCTGATGAGACCTGGTGTTACATGAATATGGGCATCTTTCTGGACTTCGACGATACCGTCTATCAGGTTGCGGCACCCTACATTCCTGTAAGTGTTTCATAGTCGTCAGATTTTTCAGAACTTAATTTCTACCTCCAGTTTGCTGATTTCTTGTAATCACCTACCATGCTACGTGGACACGTTTTGTCCATATAGTATTACATTGGTAACAGTTTTTCAGTTTTAGTAGACCAGTTTTTGGATGTTCGTTTTGCTGTTCGAATAAATGAGCAGGGTTTAGGAAATTATCTTGAAAATCCAAGAATCGATAAAGCCTTCCACTATATCATACTATATAGCAACAGCAGTGCATCCGCGCTCATGCTTAACTACTCCATGTTCATGAAAAGAAAGGCGAGTTTTAGTTTATAAGTAAACAGAGAAACAGAGACGGGGTCTAGTTTCTAACAAAATCTCGATGTTCGAACGCAAACGCCTTCCTCATGAACGTAAACAACGAAGCTGAGAGTGAGGTGACAGTCAGACAGCATCCGCGAAACAAACTTTTGGCGATTCATACTACCTTGCCCCATTAGTTGCACTTAATTCGTTGTTAACTCACTTAACAGAAGCAAGATTTCTACACCACTGGACCAGATTATCAGCTACCTCTTCCAAAGCTTCCATCCACCGGCTCTGTGAGTCTGAAAACTCAAACCTGTGAGACGTACCCCACAAAAACTGGCTAACCTACTGGTGGTTATCTCCATCTCACTATGCCAGGTTATCAGTTGTCCACTATACCTGCTACTCTAGTCAACAGGAGTATGGACCATTTATACTTAGCATCATAGACAATTGTGACGTTCTTAATATGTGTCAATTAACCGACTGAACAAATAAACGTTTTTGATCACAACTGTCAAACACCCGTTTCATAACCTTATTGTTGCTTCCTCGTTGTTGCCACTCGAAGCGCCCGACTGGACATAGGAAACAGTGGTAGAACACTTGACAACGATTCATATCCGTCACTCTAAGTGGCTGTTTCTTAGCCGTCAAGTGGTAGAGCTCTTGTAAGTGCCTAAAGTCCGCGTTCTTCAGGCTTGAAACAGATACCAATCTCTCGATACAGATAACCGAAATTAGTGACCATCGCCGTATCCGTGATGATACGGACACCGATTTCGTTTCCTGTGCCCCAACATTTTCGGTAAAACTTCCCGAGTCTGTGAGTCGGTTAGCGGCCTGCATCGATAAACAACGCTGAAATGTGTATAACCTTTGTTGTCTTGCAGAGGCACTTACACTTCAGTGTATTCGTCAGAACATGAATTGTTGTCCAGCTTCATCTACAATGCTACAAAACTGTCGAAAGGTAACGTCTTGTCACTAGCATACTCAGGATCAACCAGCTTTTCACCATTTCGTGAATGTCGTTTATGATTATTTACCATAACTTCATCTGTTTTAAAATAAAACAATAGCAGCAAAAGTAAAAATCTTGATATATGCTGTTCTTGCTGCTGAATCTGCCCAGCAGTTTATCATGAACCTTGCCATCTGCGAACACATGGGAGTACCCAACACTTCATTGTAATTATTAGAAGCATCATGGATTCGACAGCCAAGTCTTTTGTTCCTATCAGAAGGTCAATATTCCGAAAGCATTTTACGTAACTCGATGCTGTCAACGATGAAGGCTGCCCGCGTAAAAATGTGGAATATTGAGTTCCCTTTATCCAGTTCATTAAGACGGCAAGAATACATACATTGCGAGATGCACGCGTTTCGTTTATTCTCATCAGTCTAATACATAAAACATTCAGTTATATAGGTTAAGGGCATGACAACAAAACAGTAAAATGAACGAGGATCATGAACCAAGTGGCGGGGTCATGTGGTTGACCACGTTACTTCGTTCATGGTCCTATTGCGCAACCGCAACCCTAGGCTGTTGGCGTTCTCTGAAGCATTGTTGATCAAGTCCAACGCACCGGCCTTTTGTTGGCAAAAGGTGCTGACGCAATCAATTTCGTTACCGTGGCAGTGAACCCTGGTTACTCCCATGTTGATGTTTGTTCATTTCATTGTTTTGTCGCCATGACCTTAACCTATATAGCTGAATGTTTTATGTATTCGACTGATGAGAATAAACGAAATGCTTACGTAAAAATTGTCAAATTGTTACTCTTTAGATTGGCGTATGATTTATCTCACTCCTGTAATGCAGGTTACTCAAAGCTGATCATCCTCTAAGTCAACGTCTCCAAATTGTGAAGGAAGGGTCACCTGTTCAGCGTACGAAATAACTTGAAAACTACAAGCAGGTAATGTCAACTGATGCGTTGTAAATACGGATGAAGTAGATAAGAGAACGACATAAACAGCATATCAAAGGACAGAATGATGCGTTGTATCCACCCTAATCTAAGTAATTTTCAGATATTCCTTCGTTCACCTCCAAAAAGTGAAGACTTAATATTTTAATGTTAGCGACTTTAATCAACTAAACAACAATTTTCTGAATGTCAAGTTCTGATAAAACAAAGCAAAAATCAGCCGATAGGACAGTTGAACACTTCAGACAAGTTCTGTACATCACTATTAAACAATTAAACCGACTAGCCAAAGCATACATCATAGGATTTCGTTATACAACGACTTTTCTAGATGAAAGCGGTGCTATGCATCAGAGTATACATTGTTTAAAAATTTGTCGCAGCTGTCTAGTTGCTTTGATGAAGCCTTTTCACATAGAAATGAATTTTGAATATCACCAACTTTAGAGAGCAAAATAGTAGATATTGACAACAGTCTCTAATCCCTTATGAAAATACTTGATAAATCGACCGGTTAGCAGCCGTGACACTGTGGAAGAGTGTAAACATTCATAATTCGATGGCCTAATCGCCCTGATCGAGAACGAAGCTAGCTGTCAGCTGTATGCTTTGAAAGTCGATGACCACGGTTTTGTGAAGAAATGTAGCATTTGACCCTATTTTTAAACTCCAACAATAAAAATGCCCCCAAACTAAAACTATCCTTGTCGTTTCTTGATGTTTACCCATAACTCACACATCCCACGTCGTTTGTGATAGTTATCCCCCGCACGGTTCACAAAGAAGCAGCAGACGAGGTGTTCAAAGACGGTGTTTCAAACGGAAATTCGCATCAATTCAGCCATTTGTTCCACGAACACCCTTTTTCATAGAGTTAAAATTGTTAACTTACATTAACTATAGCTTTCCACAAACCCGATTTTAAGTGTTTTTCTTAAATTTAGAATGATATAGCTTACTCTTAAAGACCACAAGTGTTTAAAATGAAAATCGTTTCTGAACGATAGTTCGGGAAAGAGAATATTGAAACTTTTCAACCGTTTCTATAATCATACATTCCATAACCGGTTTCGGTAGATGTCATATTTTCGGTAAGCCATCTCTACTATGTGCACAGTCCGAATTTGAATGCATGCGTCATGAAACGCTAAGGATATTCCATACAATCTTTAGTCTTCCTTTAGTTTCCGTTATCTGATCACCACTTTACGGAGTTTCCGGTTTCAGTGTGAAGCCACATCTACCATAAAACGCATTATGTTCGTTTGTCATCGTACGAAGTTCTGATGCATGAAAGAAAGATATATTTAACGAAGTTATAGTTCGTTCAAGAATTTTGATAGTGAAACCAGCGAACATATTTCCTGCGTCGTTTTCCTGATTACAATTTCGAACAATTCGAACACACACACGTAACTACGATACGGCAGAACATATATAAGATCATGATAGGTGGTAGCTTTTATAACTACACTCTCTCACCATAACATACACCGCTATCAGGGCAGCTGTGTATGAACACAGAATGGGTGACTGCGTCAGACCGACAAAGCCCCGAGATGAATCACCTGATGGTTCGGAATACAACAGTGGATGTGTCAGTGCTTTTCACTCTTCAGTCCGTCACGTTCGTGTGACTAGCAGTTGAAGAGGACGAATCTAATTCTTTTAGATGGTAGCTGGCGCAATGTCAGCATCTGCTTCGATGTGAGATCATTGCAAATTGTGCTTGTTGATTAGAATACCCGAAAATAGAATATCAACCATTTATCCCCAGAAACATGATCAGAACGTCCCCTAAACCTTAATTGCAGGACGCAACCAAGAAGCCTATGCTTATTCGAGTGCTATTCAAACGTGACAGTGCTGCAAAATGAATGACAGGTAGGCCAAACCAAGCAATCAGCAGGACCTATACCACAGCTGAGCTTCATATTCAATTTGCCGTATCTCCAATTCTCAGGTTCTATAACAGACTGACAGTCAGACCTCATCTGTGTCAATGTACACATTCTCAGAGTTTCCAGTGTGTCCATTAAAGTAGTGAGAATAAAGACAGACAAACACACGTTTTCGATCATTCACTTGCAGGCCGGTATAACTGTATTGAGAGTCAACAGAGTTATATCGAGATATCGATCGGATGTATGACAGAGAAACTAGGTCACTGATCAATCAACTGGCGATGGCTTGATTAACCTATTACGTCACGTCCATTAGTTTTACCGTACAGGTTGGTCATCGATTAGATGGATTTGTGAGCATGGTAGGTGTAGCCTGAACAAACCGTTCTTGATTACTTACTAACTAGCCAAGCAGCCTGATTCCGATAGCTTCGGCAGTACAAAGTGTTTTCAATCGTAAGGCCTTTGACGAATTTCTTGACACGCGATATACCCCCGGAAGATTTGATCGGTGTTCACTTAATTCCTCCTTTCAACTAGATGAGCGAGGGAAGCACTGCTGACTGATCGTATTTCCCCGTGCCTCAGCCGCTGCAGGCGATGTTGCCGGATTCCTTTCGAGAGCCGTCTTGACGTTCGACCAATATAACCTGCTCAACAGGAATAAGTGAATGAGTAGATACACAAAGATAAGGTCTGAACTGTCAGTTTATCTTTTGTGGAACCTGAAAAATAAGGATATGGTGAACTGGATACGAAGTACAGCTACCTGATTAACCAGTGACCTAGTTTCCCCGTCATAAACCCAGTCGATACCTCAATCTAACTCTATTACTTATCTGTGCAGGTGTACCGGCTTGAACGCGAATTATAGAAAAACACATCTGTGGGTAAGATTATTTAAACAGCTTACTCAGTACAGGTTACTGTTTCTGGTGTCATAATAAATGGTGAGGAGTGTCTCATTGCTATATTTATTTCTCAGTTTTGGCAGCTCTTGGACTACTGTTAACAACAAATCTAGCCATGGTAGCGATAAATATGGATACTTGTATGGGATCAGCACCACGCGGTCTTTCTAACCTAGGAAGAAAGTTTAATTTAAGGGTTTATTCTCGATTCTCCGTGTTAAGATTGTAATATAAAACGTTGCAAGATGAAGCCAAATCTACGCGAACCGTTTAGCATCGATGTGTTACTATGAGAAGGTTCATCCCCCTAGGCTTCCCAGTTATAAGTACGGTGGCAGTCCAGTTTTTGTGAGGTGTCAATGATTAAATGGACCACGAGAACTTTCATCAGTCGGTCTTTGTATCTATCGATTATCAGGTGGTTCTTTTTTCTTGGGATTGAAGTTTTAATAACTACATTATCCTAGGCATCTTTTTGTACCAGTTGATTGTCATGGTGCCTCGAGGGAAATTTGAAATGAGGTTTTCGAAAGATCGATTATTCAACAATCGTGTTATGAGTCGGCCTGTACTAATATGAACACAATAGCCACTGTCTATGCTGGATGCCTCCAATTTCAGAGTATCCCAAGACTTTCGAACATTCAGCCAACCCCTTAGAGATAGTGCAATTCTAGTATATAGGACTGCATCTATACGACATGCAACATCACAGAAGAACTTACAATACATAATAACCATATACAATTTATGGTCTTCGAAGTAATTTGGTCTTAACTACATAAAAGCTAACATCCAGAAAAACCCATGAGATAAAATGTCCTGGTAGTTGAGATTTAATCATCGACTCGTTCACGAAAGACGTGTAAATGGTTGCGTATTCTATATACTACCTGAAATTGGCTTAAGGAAGGTTCAGAAGAATGTCATCGTAATTTCTAAAGTGTAATCTTTTTTTACGTTTGGGCACTTTTTAACGTAGCATGGTCTAAAATTAACCATATGCATAACCACTAATTGAAACGAATGTTTATAACCTACGATCAACTACAGAAAAGCATGCGCAACTTTAAGTTTTTCCAAACGTTCGGTGTCCACACTGTCCGTCACTGAAACGGAACTTTTATGATTTCTTCTGGTAGCTTCCAATGATGGTGCCTAATGTGACCTACAAGTATACAACTTCGGTCAAAATCATTGGCGACAATCAAAGATCAGAAACACTGAAAGTAAGTTGAGTTCTTAATCTCAATTCAAAGGATTACAGTAGCTAAATTGAATTGACTTCCATCACACCCTGTTGGTACTGTATGTATTCTGCTAAAATGTTCACCACAGAAATATGAATCGCAAAACCTTCCAGTGGATATCTTAGCTATCTGAATCTGCCCGCGTGAACTACAGAGGTGTGGTTGCTACACTTAGATATCATTCAAGTGATAGAATACATTTAGTTCAATCAGGCAGAACTGATATATAACAGGAGCGTACTGTAGTCCATTGGTTTGACATCGTTTCCGTTGTTAGTCGAGATCCGGCATTGCCGAGCACAGTACGACCAACCAAAATAGTCTGTCTACATGATCATGCACTGATTGGTCAGTCTGTTTGACAAAACCAACATCATCATCACAGACAGCAATGTCAGTGGTTCACACTGATGATTAACTGCCACACAACCACTAAAAATAGCTACGTCTACATTCAAACATACATCAAGGTGCCTACATCTTGCAAACAAACAACCCAACCACAAGTAAAAGTAAGGCGTCATTAAATGCACTCACTTCACAGACAACTCGGACAAACAACATTCACGCCACTGAGGTTGGTTAGCCGCCATCTCACCTGACGTTTCAAGCCACTAACTCTGCGAGTTGCAAGGGCCCCAGCCCGGGAGACAAACCCAGTCTGCAGTGACCAATCCTTTCGTGAACGATTTCATTTCTCTACGCCGGGTCAACATCTGTCCACCTCGCATCTTGTGCCAGTCGGCCGTAGCGTCGGCAAACAGTGCTCGGTTTGTCAAACGACTAGCTGGCATCTTTAGTGCATCACCTAACCATCTAAGTTTTACAAATGTAAGGATGGAACGAACGGACTCGTTCGACAATCAGTGCCAAACATCCGCTTTCTAACCTCCTCATTGCTTACTCGCTGGTTCCACTGGATAGGAGCGATCGAACGCAGACATCGATGGTAGAATACCTGGAGACGATTCACGTCCACTACCCTGAGGGACCATGTTTCGTTGCCGTAAATTAATACAGCCCTCACAGTTGTCTGATATACGCGACCCTTAAGCTTTAGAGCGACCTAGACATTAGGTTCTTGATGTTGGATTTATGTGGTGTGTGTCGAACGTTAACTCTTTTGTGAGTTTGGCTCGAATACAGATTGTTCAGAGCTGGTTCACCCTTGTTCTCCTCGATTCAGCTGAATAGATCATAATCTTGAAGAAGTCCTCACAAAGGGTCAAACATAAAAATCCAATTACACGAGTTTAACTCGCACACCGTACTTTTTTAATGTTTATGATTCACCCAACTAAAATAAGACAGTTCAAGTAGTTTGACAATGACACTGAACTACACGTCTCCTTCACACATACTGTTCCGAAGTCATTGACAAGTTGTTTGTTCATTTGTTCGCAGAAAATGGTTTTCTTTTAATCAATGCGAACTTCAAGAAATGAAATTTTGAGATTCATCGTAATTGATGTTCTTGTTTGTCACTGGCAACTGATCGGTGGATAACTCCAGTTATCCTAAAGAACTATTCATTTCATCAACCTCAAACAGTAATTGACAGTAATTGACAGTACCTATTTTCAAAATGCCATTGTAGTACAGTTAGCGAGTAAGTTTATTTAGAACTCGTATGCTATTACCTGAACGAATCGGTTGCTAGGTGTTGTTTTTGTACGGGGAAACTGCGATGAGCCACTTGGAAGTTTGTTCACAAATGTCAGACAAAATTACAAATGGTAACTTCATTTCTAATACCGTTCCGTTACACGCCCCTTCATATATCCTGTTTAGATGAGTGTCTCCTACCTCATTTGTTATGTACTCACGTTTACAATTAACTGTTCTTCAAAGCGATTTTACTAACGATAATGCGGGTTTAACAGTTGATAACCGATCTGCGAAGTGTACTGCTTATGGCTTAAAAACTGTTACTGCAGCTTTTCAAAATAGTCGGGCTTCGTTCACTGTGCCATTCGACCAGTCTTAAAAGTATTCAGTTGATTTACGATCTAATGTCCTCAATAGGTACTCTGTTTTCAGTCTGACTTACAAACTTGCGTTGCTTATTGTAGTACTCAAGTTCTGTAGTTGCTAGCGGCGCGGAACGCACGCCTTTGTAAAACAATCGCACAAACCACACCATTTACCATGGTTCTGAGGTTTATCAGTTTGGTTATTCAGCTCACCTGAGTGGAAATCTCCAATGAATAAATCGATTGGTTTCCTGGTCGTTTGATTCACCCAGCAGTGCTGCGCCATCTGCTTGCAATCATCCCGTGTGTATGATTCAAACTGGAACAAACCGATTCCGACGACTGGCCTACTGCTTAAGAGACTAAAAGCAGCAGCTGATAGACTACGATGATCATTGTTGTCCGCATTCTTCTATATCAACAGTGGTAGTCATCACCGGCTCACTCTTGTTTCTCACCCATAGTCTAACGGATAACTGGGGAGAGTTGCTGACTTGTTTAAGAAAGCCTCACGGGAAGCGGGAGGAGAGGAAGCAGTAGAATAAATGACTGAATATTTCTTGAAAGCCTACAGTTCAATGAATGGTTCGACAACATCGGAACAACAGTCACAAGCTGAAGCACTTCTGGAACGACGGTTAAGAATTACATTTGGTGCAGCAGGACCAAAGATCATTACAACAGAGGAAAATAATCTGATGGAATTGTAACTCACCAGGCATCATAGACAAACATCCTAGATATATCCGACCAGAGGACAAAGTCTGTGTGCGAAATATGCGTTGCGCCCTGGAGATATGACCACTAAACACATCACTTTGTAGACAAAGTTTATAGAGTATAATTCAAGAATAAAACAATTAGTTTTCGGTTTAACTTTTCATCTGCTTAACACAATTTTTAAACGAATGTTTACTAAACTCGTCACTTCATGCTCAAATAGTGTAACATTTTATTTTTCGGCATGATCTTTGGATGCTGTATTCTTTTCCGTTAACATAGGTCCACGTTATTGCACCACCGGAACCAAAACCGCTGGTCTCTGTCACTGTCAAGATGCCTCTCAATGATGTGTCAATGGCCTCCATAAATTCACCTTAAATGTACACAATATTTATGCGAGAATACACCTTTGTGATAGTTTGTATTGTGAGTTATATATAATATCAATCGCATTAACATCAATCGACAGTGTTTTTTACACCGGTAAAGATATCAAACCTAAGGTTCAGTATGCGAAAAACTCAGAAATATTGTGACGACCAGATCACTGTAGAATCCAATGTACTGTGAAGTCGTTTTGTCAGTTTGCCGTCCCGTACTTTTCAGCTTGCTTGAGTTTAGTTTGTTCAGCTTATTTATGAACGTAGTCCTAACTAAGTGGCAATGTAGATGACATTTAGTATGTGCACAAAAATACAAAACTCGTACACACAACCATACACGGCTAGTACCGTTCTTCTTCCGATGGACCTGTTATAACTACCGACGCAAACGGTCGTTCGCTTTGAACAACAATAACACATATCTTGTTCTGCAACGCTCTTAACACAACTCACCTACTCCGCCTCCAGTGGGACGCTGAAGAATTAAGAACCAGAAGAATTTTTACCGCAGATATCCCAGGCTGGTCAGTCAGATAACGGAACAAAATGAATATCCTAACCTTCGGAATCAAAAATAAACAAGCTGTCTTTTTGGAAAGGGGATTCATCAATCCGTTCGTTGTATACTCTGTTCATTGTCAAATGTAATTCCCTTTCACGCTGGCTCAGCCAGGATACACAAGGTTTCTCCTACATTACTTCAGTTCCCACTTCAGTGCGTAATGCAGAGGTAACAGTGAACACGTCATTTATCTGAATGAAAACAAAAGGAACACTTGCGACACTAAGCAATCTCAGGTTTATTGGGTTTCCGTGGGTTATTTTATGGACAAGAAACAGAAAAGTTAAGATACCCAGTTGGCCTCGAAGTCTTCGCTTTTTATTGGTTAACTCTGTTCAGCTTGTTGCTGGTTTGTTTTTAATGGTTGACACACTCAATCAACTCATTTACATAGTTGTTCGTTTTGGCAAAAGCTGCTGCTACACCAGAGTGCCATCTGCTGATATGTCATGTTGCTCGAGCTGCCGACACCGACTGGTCGTATCTTTCCACGAATAATTGATTGACCTCATATCGATGGATTTGTCCAATCCAACCTTTTCGCAAGCCTGACTAAAGGGTTGGAGCGGCAGCCCGTCGCACTAATGGTGTCAAAGTTACCAGAAAAGAAAACGTGGAGCGATTGTGGCATTAAACAACAGAATTAGAAGTTTTATGGATGCACGCACACTACTGTTTGCGTTGTATCGCTATCTCGGACGACGTCTCTAATCAGCAAGTTGAGTGGTCAAGTGGTCCTTCATCGGATAGGAGTAGTTTACTTACTTTATTCAACGGAATTCAAAGTCAAGCAGTTCTGTCCAACCGTTACTGATTTTTGCTGCAAGCTCTCAGGTGGCTTGCGGAGTCCTTGCTACTGCTGACGTACACTGTGGAACCTGACTAGTTGATGAATTGATTGCGTATTTTGAGCTCTCCGGAATACATGTTAGTGAGTGACCTCGTTGCCTACGCAATCTCCCTATTTGGTTCCAGCTAATTGAAGGAGACAACGACAATGAAACACGACAGTTCTTCATATAGTTTCGTCTTTCACAAACCATGGTTTTGAATCAGTGAGCAGAACCGAATGCATACAAGCACCATAAACTGCTTCTTTTAACAAAAACTGGGCATCATTTTGATGCCACAGAGACCACATGATGCAAAAAGTATCAACTGTCTTTGTAATCTTCACTTGTGTCTTATTAGTAATAGTACAGCTTCACAAAATAGGGCTTCCAGGTGTTCAAAACCGCCCACAATATCAGCTGGATTTACTGCAATAAAAAACGTGGAAGTACAGGTGCTTTATCTATGAGGCCGTACCTTTCACTCAGAAAGTACAAAGCGCATTCCTTACAGACTAATTTGGTCTTGCTTAGGCACTCTGCTGAACACATGTAGGCCATGTTGAACAAGGTCTACACATACATATACAAGTGCACGGAAGCAATAGCTCCACTTACTTGTATAGATGACAATTTTCAGACATTTTAGACGCGGTATGGGACGAAATACAGCCAAACGTAAATCTGAAAAAAATGGTCTTCACGAGATGTACCAAACACAAATTGGGTAGACAATAAACATCCAGCAAAGGTAAGCTTTATTTTCCCTTTCATGTATTGAGTTCCAGGAGTAAAATACAATTACTTCATTTCAAGCAAGGTCCAAGTGGTACACGGACAGTTAAAATGAAAATATTGTCAGGTACTATTAAATGTTCATGGTCATTTCTTAATCCTTACTCAAAAAGGACACTGCGAATTATCTGGCTTGCTAGAATGGTCTGCTTAATGTGATTGTTGCTTTTTCCCTGTTGGAATGATTGCAGACAAATGTGACGATTCCATGGGGGGGGTTGTTGAAAGAAACAGGACGGGTTGTTGGTATTTTCGGATCACTGTCTTTTGTCGGATTGTTGAATCAGACTAATGTGCCGTAATACATGGTGCTGAGATTCTCTCTTCCAAAGCGTTGGTCATCAGTTCAATTTCGATAGTTAGTTGCTCATGCGGGATTGCAAATTCGTGTGCCACTCTCGATTCGGCCAAGTATTGTACAGCCTGACAAACACGAGTAAGATAGTTGCTTGAACGAGGGACCCTTAAAAATTCAGCAAAAATGGTTATGCATATGAATCACATCCATGTAGTTTGTTTCACTGGGTAGCTGACTAATAATCTTCAGTCTTCTTACTTTAGCGTCGTTTAAATTCACTCAAGTGATTTGCTTCAAAAAAGCACAAAACTATTTTCGCACCTCTTATTACTTATCAGTGGTTCACGTTTCCCCTCTAACTGACGGTCAATCTCCAGGTCACGAATTTATGAGGTCACCGAACTCACAATAATTGCTAACCGGACTTCCACGTATCCAAAAAATAAACCACAATCGGTTGTGAACAACGTTCATGTTGTCTGATCCTTGTTAATTGTTTTGAGAAATCTATTCCGTAACTTTGTCGACAAGACTTTTAGTTTAAATCAAAATCACAGACTTGAGCTTCATCACCCATTAAGTGAAGTCTACATAACCCAGCCAAACAGTCTTGCTGACGAACTTCCGAGGTGCACTGTACCATTTTCCACTATAATTCGTCGAAATTTCGTAAGTATATCAGCTGATTTGCTGCAGTTCATAACAAACTGGCCGAACAACGTGAACGTCACTCAGCCATATCGACAGCTAAGTAGTGAGAGAACATAGTCTACTAACCCCAGCTAGACATCTTAAAACGTGAGCGTCCCTCACTGAACTCAGTCAGTCCAACGGAAAGAGACCTGTGAACGCATCAGTTGAGCCGCTTGTGAAACAGCTTGGAACATTAGCAGACTACGGTATGAAAAGCTATCTGGCCGAGTTTTCTGGTTGATATAATAAATCGGTAGAGCCTAGTTTGTCATACGTTTTTGTGCGACGTCATCCATCAGCGCGCTCATTCAAACGAGAGCTACAAGCAAACATGCATAGTGTTCAACAGCAAAGTTTGAATATTTTTCACACTTGAAGATTGCTGGGCACAGTCTCGACTCCACTGTTCACGTTTGATGAGCACACAGAAGGCAGAGACTACGTAGTCAGGTGTACAGACATAGTCAACTGTTCCTAATGGCGTCCTTTCCATTGTAGTCAACGTAGACAGGATTGTCAGCATCCCAAACGGTGACATGGTAATCACAGCCGTTGTACATTAAAAAAACATCACTCAGTATTGCATGAACAGTATTTTACATTGAAATCAGGATCTGTGAAAAATCTTGGTTACTTGACTATGTGCAAGTTTTGTCTACATGTCAACAGTCTCGATGACTGATACCTATTGCAGTGAACGTTCCGTTTGCTACCTGCGCAAAATGAATCCGGATTCCCCCGCACGACAAATATACAAACTTATATTTTTGTCTGATTCACATGTTTCATATGGTCCTGTGACACTTTCGACTCACTTGTACGATTTGCGCTTAACTCCAGCATAGAAAAATTCGCTAGCTAACCATTAATGGTTTGAATGAATATTCCGTCTTTTGTTGTTTGTTTTGGACTCTCCACTTTCCATCAGCATTGAAAGTTACGTCACTTACTAATTACAAACCATTTGCAGACGGGTCATGTAGAACACATTACTGTGCTGTGAACTCACCTTACTGCGTCTATCCAAAATGAAGTTGAGCATCGACAGGGCCAGTAAGAGGCGAACTTTGGGGTCCGGTTGTCCCAAAGCTTGAGTGATTCCTGTGTCTGATTCACTGGCTATCAAGCGCTGATGTCGATACTGCTCGATTGCGTACAGCATTTTCTCAGCTTCAGCCTTTTGTGCATCGTCTGAATCAACATTGGTTGGTTGGTCATGATAAAACAACGAAGGCTGCTGGAAACCTACACTTTGTCTGTTTTGAACAAACTTTATTTGCACTTGTTAGACAGTTGAGCAGTTTACACAAAAATGACTAAACCCGCTCTACAAGCCGAGGCGAATGGTAATTATACTGCTTATCCTTGAAGCGGGAAGGTAGGTAACTTGATTTGTTTAAATTGAACCCATTGACTGTAGATTGTTTTCGTTGATGGTGTGCAATCGCGAGTATGAATTCACATGAGGTCACTGATTACATTTTCAGCTGGCATACTGATTGCAGGACTTTAACGGGTCATTACTCTGACACATACGTTGTCGTTTATGTTGGTGTCACAAATGAGTGAATAGTAATCTCTTAAAAGGTCTACCGATATTCTTCTCTCTTCCAGTACAGGGTTTGCCTTCTTCTTCGTGGTTGTTTGGCAGTTAAGTACCAGTGAGAACTACTGATGCATTGTCATCTATGACGACTTTAGTGATGATGAGTAGACAGACGATGATGAAAACGAGTAGCCGAACAAAAAATACACCCAGACCAAAGTGTGGGTGACTAAACGAATTATTATGCGGTGTGTTTTTATAAACCTTATCAACGAGAAAGCCCGTCGCTTGAGTGTATGATTCATATCACTTTGATTGCGGTTCACAATACTCCGTAGCCACTACAATTCGACTGATGAATCATCTTAAGAAGGGCTGTCCTCAGGATTGATTACAAATAAACTGGACTACCTCTGGTTCACTCCGATTACTTTGATGTCATTGATTTCGATGGTTCCAGCAAACACCTATTACTGAAGTGCACTAGGTCATCTCAATCATCTCTGTCTTCGTCAGAACGATGGTGTAAACAGCGTCTAAAGCGGATTCGTCATCATTTACAGCTTTGAGCCGCCCTCACGGTTACTATCACTTGGGCTGCTGTTGGTCACAACAGTGGTCTACGAAGAGGCGTAATAACAAACAAGTGAGTGATTTCAGTTAGGTGACGTCCTAGTCTTCAGGTAAAAGAGTGGTACTATCAAGACAGTGTCTTCTCCTGAGACGATTGGACAACACGAGCATCATTTACAAGCGAATGTAACTGTATTGGCAGCTGCACAACGTTCAGCACCGTAAACTCATTATAGCGTGGCGGGAGCTCTAACCTAGCCGTTTACAGTCTATTCACTACTGGCGAAAACTAACGAAAACGAAAGTCGAGTATAGGCTTTCTGTTCAGAAGGCAACTATTGAAAGGTCAATGAAAATGCATTGGATGCCGTCAATTCTCAATTGCGTTCACTACATATTAACCCGAACTTCTCAAACACTCGCTAGTACCAATATATAATGACAAAAAAACGAGGGGAAGAGGGTGAAATGAAAAACAGTGATGCTTCAGGAAAAAACCAGAGAAGAAAGAACAGCTCTGCGAACAGACTCGTCAGCGATTGTTATAAAATGATAATCATCATAGACAGCAATACATCAGTGGTTCACACTGATGGTTAACTGCTACAAAACCAAGAAAAAGAAAAAGCGAGACTGTATAGGGAGAGAGAAGAAAAGGAACGGAAAAGGGAGCGGACCTAGTCACTAAAAATAGCTACGTTTGTATTCGAATATTCAACACCAAGGTGTCTACACCTTAAAAACAAACAACCGAGCTGGAAGTGAAGGTGAGACATCATCAGCAAAACAGCTTCCTTAAGGCTTTCACTGTCCCGCGTCATTAAATGCACTCACTTCACAGACAACTCGGACAAACAACGACAACATTCACGCCACTGAGCTAAGTTAGCAGCCATCTTATCTAAAGTTTCAAGCCATCGACTCTGTGAGTCGCGAGGGCTCCAGCCCGGGAGATGAACCCGATCTACAGTGACCAACTCCTTGGTGGACGACTTCATTTCTCTACGCCGGGTCATCATCTGTCCACCTCGCAACTTGCACCAGTCGGCCGCAGCGTCAGCAGAGTGCTCGATGTGTTGTAAAATGCCACGTCAGAAGTATTTCTATTCAACGCGTTCAAGTTCTACCGAAACCTTCCCTAAAATGTAAGATTCTGTTCGCTATTTATACACATGTTTCATTCAAACCCGATGGTTATCTAGTCTGATAGACAGATTTTGAGCCGTTCGCTAAGAATACAAACATAAGAACAATGCTTGCGCGGCTACAGAACAGTCAATTAATAACCGTCTTGATGAGGAGGCAAAAGGTATGCAAACAATGCAAGTGTTCTTGACGAACATGAGTGCTTCGGTACAAGCTATAGTCAGAGCAGACAACAGTTTCATAGGTGTCCTGTATCTGAGAAGGTAAAGACTGCCTGGTTCTCTAAGCACCGCAAGTCTTATAAAACAGGTACTATAACTTTTCAAGACAGCCGGCCCAATAATGTTACTTTTAACTTACAGGAGGCTTAGACTCCATCAAGAATATGACTATGTTGCTTTAGAGTCTTTGAGTTAAGGAAGTCGTACGGATCGAATTTGGCTTAGCAATAGTTGTCTTGACCTTTTGTTTAGAACTGAGTAAAATTTTGTTGAACATTAAGAGATTGTCGTACATAATTACTTACCGCTTATACCTGTTGTGCTTGCTTCACGTTTGATGTGACTCAAACCTGAACTTATAATCTGTGAACATATAATGGGAATGTTTGTACTCCGTCAAACACATTTTGATCATTGGTCCGGGGTAATGATTTGTCTCAAACCTCACGTGTACTTAAACATTCTGCTGCAAGCCATTAGATCCAGGTTCTACCCCTCTTTCATATATGAACGTCTTTAGACACTCACCTAAGGTTTCTACGGTTTCCTGCGTAATTTCCGCAACTACGGCTCCAATACCCTCTGGTACTACCGGGCGATGTGTAAGACTTCGTACGATATCAGCTAGATGTGCACTCCAAATGTCCACTACACGAGCATAAAGACTATCGGCAACTGGGATCTTGTTCACAGGTGGGCTGATTTTTTCTTCTGCTCCCAAGCAAAGCATTCGACATGGCGGATTCGGTACACAACAATGTACATCTACACTCCCTGTGATAGTGTTGGCACTACTTAGAACTGGATTGTCTGGCTTGGGGACAGGTCCACCGGGGATTTGTGGTGTGGCTGATGGTCCGACAAGGCTGTGTGGAACAGCGGATGACTTCGTACTGTTTGCGGCCTGTTTACACTTCTCTTCATCACGTTTGTGCATCGCGTAGAACACTTCTGCCATTTGAAAGTACCCACCAGCTGTGCGGATGTGATCTGTGCCGTATTCACAACTGGCGTAGAATATCTAAATTTAATAAGACAATGTTTGTGGATTTCATTCACTGAGGTGCTAGTAAACATGAAGTGGAACAAGATTATAAAATAGGTAATGAAAACTACTTTCAAGCTAGTAACGCTGTTCCAACCAAGGGCATACGAAGAAGTTAGTACTGTTCATTCACAAATCAAACTGTGTATATATAATTGTGGTATTGGTCAAAAATTCATGGAGAGATGGAAACATACTAAGTTCAGCCTGATGAAGTAACGTATCGGTCATCAGGTGTCTCAAGTACTTTCATACGAAGGAGGGATAAACGATTCGTCATCTGTGAATAGTCTCAAACATCTGAAATATTTTGTGAGAAGCCTGGTTTTCAGCTTTTTCTTCGCGACAACGTTATTCACTGATGTAAAAGGACCCTGTCTGACAGTTCTGACCTTGACCATGTTGATGGATTACCGATTGTATATCATTAAGTTAACATCGATCCAGAGAGACCGCTTAACCTATTATAGTATGTACTGGCACAAACTAGTATGAAAGTTTCTTTGGGTAATGGATAAACACAGTTAAAGGAATGTGAGAATCAAAAGTTGACCACTAGCGCTTAGTAGATTTAGAGGACAGCGCAAGGTTATTCACATGTATCGAGGACTTCTATCTTATTTCTACGTATTTGGACAGTATTGTCCCAATCTTTAACAATGATATATTAGGTGCCTTGAACAGTTGCGCCATCTTCAAGACACGCATTACTTGACATTTTAGTCACCGGTTTTTCAAGTAGATTCTAAATCTTCCCACTGTTACCTTGATCCATGCAAACGAAACAGGTTGAGCCGCGAAACCAATAAATTATTCTGTTTGACTACTTCTATCTGCCATGATATTGCAAACGAAATGTTGTGTGAGTGAGTTAACATCAATTACGTATGTATGTGAGGTTTGCTCGCCATATCGTCCCAGCTAAGTAATCATATTTGAAACAGTTTGCCTGAGTAGGTTTTCTATTGCATTCACCCGGGATAGATGATAGAAAGCCAATAATGAATGTACACTTGCGCAGACGTACATATATCAGTGAACATTCATTCAATACCCAACCTGTCTGTTCATACTCCAATTCAGCAACGTACAGGACGCATTTATCATTGGCTGCTAGGCGTGTGTAGCTAAAGATCCAGAAACAGATTTCAACTGTTTGTGCTGCTTTTGTTAAAAGTAAAGTTATGCTGACGATAGTTAACAACTTAGTTGGACCAAACTAATAAGAGATGAATATAGATTAGGAACAGAGTTTGAAACCTCATCCACGATCTCACGAAGCAACTGAATTGATCACTACTCTAGTTATTTCACATTAAGCAAGGTCAGATTATTAATTACAAGCGCTCAGGTAGATTCGCTGATAAGTAATCTTCAAAGCTCCGGTCATAAATCTGCTAAATTACTTATTAGTAATACAATTTCTTTGTTCAACACTGACGTTGGTGAATTCCAGCGTGAACTGTTCCGGAAATCCCGCCGGGGCAGTCGATCTCGTGGGTCATTTGGTGGATTCCATAGGGGATAGTGGGACGGATGATTAACAGTTCAAATGTGAAAGTTTCCAGCTCCGGGCATGGTTTCGTAGATCAGCTGGTACAGTGCTTGCCGCAATGAGGCATGTTGTTTACGTCGCTGGTTCGAAACCAGCTGAAGCCATGACTTTTCACAACTTGATCTCATCTAAAAGATTTTTGTGATTTCCGTTTAAAGAAAAGTCCTCATCACGGGATGGTCGATTGGAGGTCAAAAACCATTGAATACGCCTCCCCAAAACGCGATTGGGGAATCTGAGCAGTACCTACAACCAAAACAGGTTGAATGTTGGCCAAAACACTTGGATTGTCTCTGATATGAAGTGACTGGCATAGCTTTCGAAACGGTCATCTCATGAGAATGAGATCCGGGTTCACACACCGGTCTTGGCAAAGATATATTCTACTGATGAGTTTTGACAAGTGTCCAGTGCCTTTTTCAACACAAGCTGTTTGAAAACTTGATTTGGATCCGAAAGCCCCGCTCAATTGTGAGAGATTCAACTTGGCTTAACCGAATGAAAATGAATTTTCAAACCAATATCTTCACTATTCTTTGTTTACCACAAATTCGGCTACATTTGGGGTTTTAACATGAGTCTGTTTTATTCTTTCTAACATCTCTATTCTTAGACCATAAATTTCAAATACAGCGAAACAAACGCTTTTGAAACAAGATCGCCTTTGCTGTATGGCTGCAAAATAAACAAACCATACACAACTCACATCTTTTGCCAGACTTTCTAGTGCTGCCTCATAATCACCTTTGGCCGCGTACAACAGTCCCAGTTTACGATGTAGTTGTGATCGGATTGCGTTTGAGCATTCGTGTTGCGTTTTCAACATAGTCCACTGAGCCTGAGCCAAATAAGCCTCTGCTTGACAGAGGCGTCCCAGACCTGAATTTGTATTTGTTGGCAATATGGTCAAAAAAGGATGTGGCATCAGTTAGTTATATGTCTCCATCCAACGCATCCTCAACTTTCTAGCGGTGTCATAAACATCAACTATAACTGGCATTGAATAAGACATTTTTGTATGTGGAAGTCAGGCATACTGTAGTAACATCACTCACATTTGACCATAGTCGTTGCATTCAGACAAGCCTTTCGGCCTGTCATATCTATAAGAAGGCACTAGACCCGAGTTTATATATATATATATATATATATATATATATATAGCTACTTCATCGTTACTGTTAAGATGCTAAATGTTTTCAAGCAAAGACATATCCTGTGTGGACATTTTTGGAATAAACAAGATCAGCCGACGAATCGAAACTTGTCTTACCCAAAAGTTACAAAGTCTTCGTTTACGTTCACCCAAAATTTTAGCTCTACTAATCGGTCAGAACATGATAAATGCCGTGCGACTGTTTGGCACAAAACTTTCATTAACACAACTTATTGAATATTTTAGCATTAGTGCCCGTGTAGGAACTGCAACAAGAGAATCCGGTGAAGATCCCAACCAATCCATCAATTCCTTTTGCCCCGTGATTCAAACGGGGGAGTTTGGCAAAATAGTAAACAATGCAGAAACCTCAAACATTTCTTTCCGTCACGGATTTGCACAAAGAAGTCAGCAGGCTGATATTACAAGATTTACATTCGAACAAATTTCATTGTCTTGTTACGGGTGCATGTGACCGACCTTTTATATACCAATATGAGAAATCAAGTCTAATATTATAGTTCACTATCGATGCAGGTGTGAGGCAAAAGCAGGCATCAGCTATGGACCATGATTATGGAGCATATCCCGAAGTAAGTCTAAAGAAGTTCAAGTAAACATATGACGTCAAAGTCACGCATAGAAACAAGGCATCTGCATCGTGCATTACGTATCATATTTTAATGATACAAAACTAATGCGATCTTGCAACGGCATTCCGCGTTACGTGCTCAACATCACAAAGCCGAACATAACGCTTCGCAGATGTTGCTATCCGAAAGCTGAAACCTGTATTGTGAGTTCGGGAACAACTGTTCATGGGGTTGTGGCTACCGTGATACTGATAATGGTAAACTACTATATTTGCTTCCCTCACCATTTTATATGATTTTTAATATTGATATATAAACAGTCTGTTGTATGCAGCCGTAACAATGCGACAAAACCTGTCTGGACAGGAATTTCGTAACATCCGCCTACTATCTTCTTTATACAAACATTTACAAAGCATAATATGATGAAACATTATTTGTGTTGAAATCTAGAATAGGTCATATACTGGCAATTATTTTTGGTTGGTAACAGCAGAAGATTTCATTTAAGTTAAAGTGTATACCACAAAGAACAGTGTTTGATTGTTCAGATTGATCAAATCTTACCAATACTGGATTCCGCCAAAATTAAATATGGTGAGACTAACTCAACACTGGCCAATCCGTAAGCGTCTGCAGTGAATTTTAGACATTGTAAAGCTGCTGGAACAGCCTCTTCAGGTTTTCCTTGAAATAATAGTTTTTGTCCGATCAACTGCGTTAGACTGACCATATCGATCTTTCAATGGAGAGAGAATGAAAGAAGGCAAGTTTCTCAAAACTAATAGAAGCAATGCTACTTGTGATCACGTTTTGAAAATCGGATAGAATGCTTGTGTATGGATGGAACCAAAACATCTCATCGAGCATAACGTGAAACATGGATAGGGAATGTAAATGAACAACCTTCGAAATTACTGTCAACGTCTAGACGGGCTGACATGGTCATCCTACTACATATGCATAAAAAATGATTTGATGCACACTCTACGACACTTCAGCTATCCAAATTCAGCAATTTGCACTGATGAATTTATCCGGTGAGAACGATGATCAGACATACTCAGCTTTAACAAGCCGCTGGAATGCAACGTTCAGGAAAGAGCCGAAGTTGCATAACTATAAGTGTTGGCGACTAGATTTTTGTGGATAACACGTTTCTAGAAACATGAAGGGTTCAGACATTTCCGTAGATGTGACTGGCTTAAAATAACAATTAACAAAAAATAAATGCTACCTAAAGATATCAGAACAAAGGCTCTTCTCTTCCGGTGGTATTCTGAATGATCTTCCAAGTAGTTTGATTTCCTTAAGTATATTCAGAAGAGGCTCTGAAAGCAAGAGAATTTTATTCAGGAGCTACATATATGCAGCACATCTGAACGAAGAGCTCAAGTAACATGAATAGGTCAAACAATAATGCAATATGCACGACAAGATGGTATGTGAAGTGAAGTGATCCTGAGAAACGAATAGATGTTTACACTGTATGACCATGGGCAGATCTCAGCGGGCGACCAACATGTGGTGAGGCATTCTATGAACATCTATTGTTTGTAAGGTAGTCAGGATACAAGAACCCCGAACTGCGTGGAATGAATCATTTTGCTCGAAAGTGATGAGCTGACTGTGTTAGTCTGATTGAGCCATAGTGTCGTTCTCGACCATGTGTCATTTGCTTTCTCTACATGTTTCCTCTGATATACGAATTACAGATGTTTTTAACCCTATTTGTACTCGAACCCTCTGCATTACAATTACCTCTATGATTAACTTAGCTGATGTTTGTGAGAATGACTTAAGGCATTTTTGTTTACTTTCTGTATCATATGCACCTCTCAATGTTGTTGGCTAACGTGGTAGCATCTATATCCAGACTAGAAAACTATTCACCTGGATACTCTTGGACTCGACAGCAACATCACACAAGGTAGGAATTATGATCAATGGCAAAAGAGAGGTATTGAAAGCCTTATACAGAACGAACTTTTTGCTGAAGACTGTACAGAAAGGTCACTCGTGCTCTTTTGTAGTGATCAGCGATCGTGTGGCTTCTCTAAGGATCCCGGCTTCAACTGTTTTCTCCAGCTTGTTTGTTCTTCACGCATAATTCTGTGTACGTCTGTCATAGAAGGCCCGATACGCACTCAGTACCACGTTCATCTATTGTGCAACTAATTGCACGCAACGAATACTTGCTCCTTTACTAACGAACCGTCTACTACCCCACTCTTCAAGATCGTTTAACCTGCATCTTTTCAAATGCTGTTTAATATAGTTGAAGATCCTAAGAACTTTCCGCTTGGCGCGCTTTTTCAGTGCCGCTGACTGGATTGGAGCCCACCTCGTGTCCTCTATCTTTCTACACTTAGTTGTTGCTGTTGTTCCAAGATTAGGCTAGAGCTGAATACTTATCATATTTCCAAACATTGTTGGAAATATACGGTTTGTTTCCAAATCCTACCATGTTCTTCTGGTTCGATGCCTGTTGGAACTATATTTCGACTGCTGTTCAGGAGAGACGTTTTTAATTGTTAGTGGACGAGGGTCTAGCTTTTATGCACTTCTCCCCTACAAATTGTATACTCATCACAGCGATTACGAGACAACTGAATTTCGCTATTTATGTGCAACCAAACAACAATTACCCGGGACCATGGACCTGAAAGTCCAGAGAGGAAGAAAAAACACAGCAAGATCAAGTGGCTTAGCCTCATCATCACACTTGGACTAAATCATCAGTGACAGTTAGTTGTTAATGAAATTCCCGATGCCGTCAAAAACCACGTTCCGGTAAGTTGTGACCGATCTAGTAGGCAACCGAGACACTTAGGAAATAGAACCGAAGACCTTGTCACACCAAACTTTTTATAAAGAAACATCTGGATACATCTAGAACAGACCGAATCTGCGTTTGTTGAGTATGCTACGTAACACAATCGTACCTCTACTGATATACGGCAGAATCAGTGTTACTGACAACGTAGTTCTGGTCAGAAGCTGAGGGTGAATCTCAAGCTCTTCTACAACAAAGTTACAGCACACACTGGGATAATGATTGGCTTCTTGCGACTCCACATCTTTCAATGATTTACCAATAAAGATGTAGAAGCGACTTTTGGACACACAAATTAGAATTCGCCTCTTCAGAAGGTTGGAACAGTTATACCCCTTCAGTAATGTGAACAAAACAGTTAAGAAATGAACACTTGTATTGGATCGTCAGTATCAACTAACTGCTAACGCCGGAAACTTCCAATTTAGCGTTTACAATACTTGGAGAATATGAACAGAGACCAACATTAACAAAAACGTCTAGTCGTGTGATGTGGATCACATTCACTGTGTAGCAACCGGAGATCGTGTGGCTTATCTAAGGATCACGGCTACAACCGTTTTTTCCCGCTTGTCTGGTTTGTACACATAATTCTGTATAAGCCTGCATATAGAAGGTCTGATGTGAACTCAGTGCCACTTTCTACAGTCGTGCAACCAATTGCATGCACCGAATGCTTGCCCTTTTTCTTAACGACTTATCTATTAGTTCATGCTTCAGGATAGTTTAATCCGAACCTGTTCGAGCGTTGTTTAACGCACTCGAAGGTTCCACGCACTTTTCGCCTGGCGCGCTTCTGAGCGCCGCCGAGTGGGCCGTGGCCTGTCTCGCGCTTCCTTCCTTTCTCCTCATGGTTGCTGCCGTTGGTCCCAAACTAGGCTAGATCTAACTACTTACCACATTTCCAAATATTGCTGGAAATATGTGGTTTGTTTCCAAACCTCACTGCGTTCTCTAGTTCGATGCCTGTTGGGATTACGTTTGGCTTGCTCTTCAGGAACGGCGTATTAGATTGTTGGTGGACGAGGGTCTTGCGTGTACCCACTTGTCCACTACAGGAGTGTTTCAATGGTTGTTGCCGTATTAGCTGTATGCTGGCAGTTTCACTGAAGTTTATTTCACTTCCTTCCATCTACTTTTTCTTTACAACCATAAATCCTTCACAAAGACTATTCCCAATCAACAAGGAGACACGAACACAGAAGTAGAGATCTTTCAGTCTTCCATAACAACCTATGAACTTATACGCACTGAGAGGTTTTTGGTATTATTAGAAATAGCCACAAAGCGTTTTCTAATAACTAACGAATAAATAAAACTGTTGACTTTATAGAACACTTTGAAAGTGCAATTTCTCAACGGTGCATGAGTTTTCAGAAAGTATCAGTTTAAACTTTGTGGAACAAATATTCCTTCCAAGCGCAAACTACCGGTGAAGCCTCACCCAAGAAATTGCCAAGGAATTCACATTATGGAACCTCTCGGTTTTTATTTAACAGGAACGCTGTAAAATAGTTTCCTAGCTACCTAACAGTTGACGAGGTGTTATTATTTTCAGTCCGTGTTACAAAATTACATTTGATGAGTAGTAGGGGATTTTGATTTTCATATAGATTGAACATCACCCACACCTAGTCGAGGGGTCATCGATTGGAGTTAACAGACAGTAACTGTGTCTCCTCCCGAGACGATCGGGCAACCTGATCGGTATTCACAAGCCAAAGTGGTTGAGTGTTCACATATGACGATAATTCGGTTGTGCGGAATGTGAGGTCAATGGCGTAGTGGTAAACACGGTTGCCTCATGAACGGCGTGTCCGTGGTTCAAATCCAGGCAGTGACGATGATATGCACTACTGATGAGCTCTAATGAGAGCGAAACTCGAGTCTAGTGCTTCTGCTGTTCAGAAGGGGCCGACTGGAAAGCCTATGGGGATGCGACAGCTCCAATCAATTGTGGGTGATGTTCAATCTATATGAAAATTACATTTACGAATAGGAATTTTCCAAAGAGTTATATTTGTGCTTTCGAGTTATCAAGTTAAAGTTCTGACTTGGACTTTCGTTTTTAGTTATCATCCGATAACAGTACTGCTAGCGTTCTGTGTGGTGTTCTTGTTCTGCTGATCGCCAGTCTTAGATGACAATATCCGATAAACTAGATCCTCTGGTATGTACATAACTTGTAAAGTTTTGAGATATCGATTAAAGATATGATATGATATAAAAAAGCGTAGATATGGCACCGACTCTGTCACAATTAGTGATCATTGGGATAGCAGTGAATGGTGTATAACTCACCAGCCTCCAGGATGTATACCATCTGAAGTGTTTAAAACATTTTCCGGGTCTTAATAGGGTGGGTAGATAGTAAATATTTTACTCACGAATTCCGAAGCAATTGAGACCCACAAGTCATATGCTAGGACACAGCTCCACAACTGAAACAGACAAGTAAAGATGAGCTTGACTCTTGTTCACTAACTCTACTAAAAGCTTTTCCTGAAGATGACCACGATAACCTCCACCAGCTTCAAGCCAAAATGAAGTTATATGGTTCCAAAACAAACGTGGTAATTATAACACAGTTCTGAAATTTAAGTGGTCAGTTCTGGTCCGGTCCTGAAACAATAACAACCTAGGAAGAAAAAAAGGATGGATGTGTTCACGTCCACCTGGTAGCAAACAAACTATGATGAAGCAAAAATTGCTTCAAAATTCCCAGTGTAGTCATGAAAAATATTGTGTAGCGAACATGCTAGTTTTCAGTGGTTCATCATCAAGCTGAATACATCACATCTATATCATGAATCATTAAACGATGTAAACAGGAAACGGGTGGTTAGTGAGGTCAGTCAGTTCACTTGATATTGTACTGAATGACCTCACTAACCACCCGTTCCCCGTTTACACCCTTTAATAATTCCCCTGTAAAATTTGTGATATGAATTTGATGTATTTAGCTTGACGATAAACCAATGAAAACCAGCTTTTACGCCACACAGTATTTTTCAAAGCAAACATTGTTTACAGCCTTCAAACCTCTTATCTTCATCTGGCTGAAGACCAATAAGCTTTCCATTCAGATTGTGTTACACTTACGCAGTTCGACGAAGAGCTATAAGTTAAGCTTATTGTACAGAAGTTTCAGCTAACCCCCTTCTATACTCTCCGCAATCTTTATCTCCAAAGTTATCAGTTGCTTCTTGCCTATCTCTTTCTGTTCCGTATACTTCTATGATTGTTCACTGATAAACATTTCCAATTCCTTCAGTGTCTTTCTCATTTCTGTTCACTTTGCATTTTCGCACTTGAATACAACAGTGAGTTTTCTGCGTCGGTCTTACGGGCAATATTTGGTCAAATCATAGTTGTATACATGGGTGCGAACTTGATTAACTTACGTGTAATTAGCTTAAATGAAGTGCGGCTGCAGGAACATATCATCATTATCATCACTTCCGACTATGAGCCACACCCGTGGGTACTATGGCTCACGTTGTCATTGGCCCTTCTAATTCTACTGAGTGTTGGGGCAGAAAACCACAAATATTTGAAGGGGGAGAAAAACAGAAGGAAGAGAGTAAAAAATAACGAGGGCCATTTCAAATGGAAAGAGGAGATCCAACAACCTCACGGATGTAGACTCGCCGTCGATTGTGACGCGCTGCCTTAGAAGAGGATGTTTTCAATCAGACGTCCAAATGGTCGCAAAATTCCCAACCGAGAAGAAAGCGTTTATCAGTCTTTCTCAGTGGGATGTTCAGCTTTTGCGCCACTCGTGACCAAGTCAACATCTGGCAGCAGCCACGCAGAACAGCACAATACGGCCAACATTAGTCGACATATGAAGTTCATGATTTAACCAGCAAAAGTTTTGCAGTTTTTACCATCTTTGTTAACGTCAGTGAACTCGTAAGTATCTTAAGTACGCACCGGTGGACTTTTGCGTTGCTCACAGGGTCAGTCTGTTTGATACAACGATGGCCGGATAACGAGTGTCTATATGTATCTTCCACACCCAAAGGGCTGAATCTCTGATCCATACAGCAAACTTAAGCACACATACGTATTATAAATCTCGTATTTGACTAACAAATTGATTAACGTCTTTTCAATGCCACAGATGGCAAAAATTGGCAATTGCGAAATATGCTTTCGTTATTCTTGTGGACAAACCGTCGGTAATATTATAAACTAATGGGGCGACACTAGTTGGAAGAATGTATGCAATAATTAAGCTGGACTGGTTCCCGAATATCTGTCTTTCCGTGCGTAGCGATAATGTTGACCACAGTGATAGTAAACCACCGTCCGCAGTGTGTGTTTAGAATGGTAGACAACATCAAATGCAGGATCTACTTATCCATATCAGTCTTACTTCTACATAATAGGCAATAGGTTTGATCAACTTGTTGAGACACTACAAAAGCTGGCTTAACCATAGGAGACTCACAAGACCTCTGCCACTTTGTTGATATGATTTCGATCACAACACTCCCGAAGAAGGTCACCCAATGTAGTTGAAACATCATCTATTACAACTCCCTCGTAAAACTGTGTTCCTCCCAATCAACGTAACTAAGTAAGAACCTTTATGGTTCCTACATCACCGACGGTGGAGATATACATAATGGATCAGAAACGTGTACCTTTAGGTCTAGGATCGAATTTACCAATCTAGGACACTTCTGGCAACAGAGAGGTATTTCCTTGAGGCTAAATGTTGATGTATAAAGTACGATAGTGGGGGTTATAGTGCAGTACGGGCGCATAAGTAGGTCGCTCAGTATAGAAGACGTGAAATATCGTTAGATAACTGACCAGTGGTGTCTGTCCTCAATAACTCGCGTTGGGTGGTGCCAGCAAGTAAGCAGGGAGGGTGCAGGAAGCGGATGTTCCGTATCTATCGTCAACCGGGTTCTTCTGTTCAGTCTTCCCATTTGTACTGACCTAGAACGTATTCCGTGTACTAAATATGCTGTAAGGTATTGCACATAATTTCATATGTTGCTCCATTTTCATATACAGTCTACATCAGTTGTTTCTGTACAAAATGAATGCCATCTATTTGATCTAAAAAAATATAATTCTCATGTGTGCGTCTTACCTCCTGGGTGTTCGTGTCCATCCTGGGTCTAAACTGTCTATTTTGAGCTGTTTGGTGACTGTGTTTAAAGCTGACTGTTTATGTTTTTACTTCGTAAAGGGCTAGTTTCGTACAATGCAAACTAATCGTCCATCGCACCAACTACTTTTTGCCAAAGCTATGACAGACTGGTGTAAGGTGCAAGGTCTACTGATGGTGGCCTGATGTAGAGAAATGCTGTCGTTCAGCATCAGGTTAGCCACTGTAGACTGGGTTTGACAGTCGGACTTGGAACCTCGCAACTTACAGAATTGGCGACTGGAGACGCTAGGTGAAATGGCGGCTAATCGAACTCAGTGGTGTGAATGTTGTCGTTGTTTGGCCGAGTTGAATATGGACGCAACTATTTTTATCCGTTAGATACATGTCCTTCCTCTTCTTTTATTCTTCTCCACAGCCAGGATTTGCTTTATTCCCAATGGTTTTATGGTAATTAAGCATCAGTAAGAACTACTAATACACTGCTGTTTGTGGCGATGACGATGATTGTCTAAGTTAAGGTCACGCGCAACTAGATAAGTGTAGTGACTTCATTTTTCATAGTTTCACGGTTGTGATAGTTTTGCCACTCACGAAGTTTGCTCTATTTCTGGTTTGATCAGATAATTATTACGTTTCTGTCCGTGGGTTGAAACGGCAATTGCTTGGTGCCTCAACAGTTTAACTTGCATTTCTTAAGAAAAACTGTGAAAATCTCTACATTGTTTTCCAGGAACAATAACACTGCGCGTGTAATCAACGCGTGTTTTCACTGGGTGCACTCATTACTTGCTTCTAGCGTTGTTTGCTTGGTGTCAGCGAGACTCAGCGAGGATGTAGTTCTGTTAGGTTATTCAGAATTACTAGATAAAAAGCTTACAGATTACTGTATCTTTACAGATAAATGTGGAAACAAAGTAAAAATCCTGCTAGCGTACATTGGGGATGAATTAGGGATTAAATACGGCAGTTTCGGAATGAAATACGTCTGTGATTTATTGATCATTAAGAAAGCAACGTAAATGAACCTGAGTGAAATGCTCCGGGAACGAATTCGGCATCACAATTTGCGTACATAAATGTAGTTATACAAATATCCCAAAAAAAATTCTCACACGTGAGAAAGCATTCATTGTAGACAGAGGTGCTTTTTTTATCTAAACTGCAATGCACGAAGCGTTCATTTTCGCTATAGTTCATTTTGATCTGGCTTCTCTTGTGAGATTTCTCCGCTCGTTACCGTTTACTTGTCTTATATGAAGAGGTCTGGCCATCACCAACCTGAAAAAACGTGAGTTCATACTAACGGACACACACAAATCTTAGTATTTGCAATTACTAGTCAGTCGATCCATCATTTATCACCGCGTTCGTCGTGCTGTGAAAAACTTCCACACCATCATTTCCACCTCTGAATTGGAGTTTGCTGAGTGCCACGCACCCAGTTCGTTAAAAGGTGTTTGTAAATGCTTCTTTTATATAACCAACAATGTTAGATGTTTCCCAGCCGACAGAAGATCGATCTGGAATGTTGTAGTTAATTCCCATTGTTGCGGATGTCGAGCCTAAATTGTCAAGCAACCTTATCGACCGGCTTCGGGACTGGATTGATTCAAGTAATATTCCTAGAGTTCACGTCAGTCGGCTGTTAAAAATTCTTGAAGAACAACTGTCTGAACTATCGCTGGATGCAAGAAGACTGATGGAAACTCCGTGGACATTGCTAATACGTGAGGTATATCCGGGTGAATACGCACATTTTGGATTGGTTGATGGCATTACACAAACGTTGGCATATCGTCAAGTGTGGGAAGTTCTCGCCATTGTAATACACCTGAATATTGATGACTTGTCACTGATTAAGTCGGGGAAGTGAACTTTATGGCTTACCTTATGTCATCTACGCGAGCCGTCTGTGTCTCAGCCTTTCACTGTTGGAACTTACGGTGGAAACGGTAAACCGCAAGACATTAAATTTTCTGTCCTAGACATTGTTAATGAACTGCGTGATGTGTTATCAATTGGTATTGTGTTTGCAAGGGCCAGTGTGAGCGCTAGCCTGAAGGTTATTATCTGTAATACACCGGTTCGTACATTTTTTAACCAAATATGCAACCACTGTGTCTATTATGGGTGTCATAAATGTAATCAAAAAGGACCATACTTTAATAGCAAGGTAAGGCTTATTGTAAATGACGCTTTCGCAAAAACCGATGCCAAATTTTGCGCCTCATTTCCAGCGATTGCCCCTCCGTTCGCTTCTTTCCCTATTAATATGATATGCTGCTTCCCAAGAGATTACATGCATCCTATGTGCTTCGGCGTAGTTTATCGGTTAATCAGAAACCGAGCCTCAGGGCTTTTATTACTGAACTCTGACGTTAGTTCCCAAGCAATCAACTGAATCAATACCAGAATGCTGTACTGTCGAACAAGCTATACCTGTAATTTTTCCACAGATGCCGCGGGCTATTTGGCATCAAGCAGTGGAAGTTAACCGAATGTACGGAGTTATTACTTTATCTATGTTCTGTTGTTTGGGGATGTATTCTGGACGATACGAAGTATAAAAACGTTTTAGATTTTTCTGTAACTACTTATATTTTTGTCATCGTTCTTTCCACCATGCTCATCATGACTTATCTAAGCAGTCGATCATTGTGTTCACGTACAGTTTCCCACGGTTATATGGACAAGATAAGATGCTGTAAAACGTACGTTCGTTAGTTCATCTTACTGGCGATGTTTTAAACAACGGTGCTCTCGACCAGTTTTCACCACTCCCATTTGAAACATTCATGTGCAAACTGAAGTCTTTGATTCACGCCTCGACTAAATATGTTAGTCAAATTTATAGGCGGTGGTCTGAACGCATTTCCGCACCCCTCATGATTGGTAGTCCTTTTTGCGTTACGATATCGGTGTGCCAGTAAATATCCTAGCAGTTCGACACTATTTACATTTTTTAAATGACGATGTTTTGTTTGCAGATGTTGCTCCCAATAATGTTGCCATCATTGATAATCACCTTTGGCGTATTGTGAATATACTTCACCATAGTACCCCGGATTGTACGGTTCAATATACCCTCTTTCTTAATCCTGCAATACCTTTATTCACTCAGCCTGCCGTCGCAGTGGTTTTCTATGTTTACAGTGGATGAACCCACTTGAGAACTCTTTGCGACGCACGCATAGCGAATAATGGCTAAACGTTTTCTTTTTCCGTCAAATACACACTTCGTTTGTCTGTCCACTTCATATTCCTGCACACAAATGCTCGCCTTATACTTTCGTCGTTACTGTAAACCGTGTTTATTGATAAGTGAAACGTTTTTTGCCTCAGATGTACTCTATCATAGTTTTCGACGTTCAAAGTGAAGAAGCTTGTGCTGTCTTCAGTTCATCGTGGATGAAGGATGGTATTGCAACCTGGCCGAGCATATCTGGCCCCTCATCTATTAAAAGCGTCAGATTTCACATAGCAACGCCACCTGGCTCCTCACGATTCCCTGTGACCGTTTTCTCCCGAAAAACTGATGAGCAATTTTAAATCATTGTTCTCAGACGATTATTTAAAGACCAGGCGTTGCGCCAAGAAGCCAGAGGATACATAAGACCTGGATTCTTCTGTAGTTACTGTAAAGATGGGAAGACGAATCTAGTTCACCAGATATTTCTTGTGTTTTTGCATCAGAATCACTGCCTGCCAAACCCCCGAAAGTACCGTTGTCGTTGCCGTCATCCGATAAATCCGAGGCCTCCTCGTACAACAGCAACACAAGACAGCCCCGATATGCAATGTTTGCTGTGCGCTAGGGTCAAGCTGATCTTGGCCGAACTACTCACATCGTCTTGACTGTTTGTAGCCTTAGGCCGTCGCATGTCACGTCCTCCCTGACGACATACTCAAAGCCTCCTACATCGTTATCGTCCCCAGATGTTATTTCTTCGCCCACACCAGTTGTTCATCATATTCACCCTTCCGGGACAATGTCCCCGGTTGTGTGTCCCACTCAAGTGTTTTCATCTGCAACTAGTTCACAAATGGGAAACCTTTCCACCCCAAAATCTCCTCATCACCTTTCCGCCCCCTTACTGTATTTCTCACCGCCTATCCCAACGGTTATCTCCTCACTGTTCTCCTTCAGTCCGTCTGTTGATATTACGACTGTGCCTGTTCCTATGGAACCTCTGAACTCGCTGTTTAGACAACAGTCCAACATGTTAGTGACCTTAAATCATATTGTGGAGAAGATGACGATCATAGAAGAACGTCAAGAGAGCTACCGGGTGGGTGCAGGATACTTCACTTGACAAGATGAGCGTGACATACGCGCTCACTTGTTTCCCGTTCATGCTGTTGCGCGTTTCAATGACCTGGAGTCCAAATCAAAGTAACAGTCGTGGAGGAAGGTTGTGATGAATTTATTTTAAACCACCTTTACTGTTCTAGGTTGATTGCCTGCATGGGCTAAGTGCTGTCTCCCTACGATAACTTTTTCGCTAGTATATGAGATAGGCCAAATGCATCGAATTGGCATTGTACATGATTTATGCAGGTGGAAACGGAAAGGTAGCATTTAAGGATTACACACTGCGGCAAGCTATTGAAGATAAGTGTAAAGATTCTGGAAGTCCTGAATAAATTCAGAAATCTTACTGTCAAAGCCTCTCTACTCAGATACCAGGGGAAAGGATATAAGCACCTGGATGAGAATATGGTTTCACACGCGCGAAACAAGAGAGCAGAAATAGCAAAAACAATCAAGTTATCATGTAACATGTTGGTGTCTGCTAAAGTGAAATGAATCACTTGCGTTGGTCACCTAGAGATGGCACCATCCCATCCTGGCTCTCACTCGCGTGCCCCAAATGTTTTTCAACACAACGTTCATGATTATTTCCATAAATCCATGAATGTAGCAAGTCATAGACAATTACTCTATGATGTACCGTGTGCAGTATCTTTAAGGATCGCGGCTACAACCGTGTTTTCCTGCTCGTCTGGTTTGTACGCATGATTCTGTGTACGCCTGCTATAGGAGGCGTGATACAAACTCAGTGCAACTTTCTACAGTTGTGCAACTAATTGCACGCAGTGAATTATTGCTCTTTTCATAACGACTTATCTATTAGTTCATCTTTCAGGATAGTTTAATCCGAACCTGTTCAAGCGTCGTTTAACGCACTCGAATATTCCACGCACCTTTCGCTTGGCGTGCTCTTGAATGCAATCAAGTGGGCTGTGGCCCGTTTCGCGCTTCCTTCCTTTCTCCTCATGGTTGCTGCCGTTGGTCTCAGACTAGGCTAGATCTAACTACTTATCACATTTCCAAATATTGATGAGAATATACGGTATGTTTCCAAACCTCACTGCGTTCTCTAGTTTGATGCCTGTTGGGACTACGTTATGATTGCTCTTCAGGAAGGGCTTATTAAATTGTTAGTGGGCGAGGGTCTGGCACATACCCACTTTCCACCACACATGTTGCTGCTTATTGAAGCCGCATTTTCGATGTGATATGAGTGTTTTTTAACAGTCACTTTAATTCTTTTCCCGTTTCCCTGTTGGTGAAATTTGTCAACGTTGATTGCGTTTCACATGTTATTTTACTAATAGTCATATTTCTATAACTTAAAGAGTAGTGAAATTCCAGGTGACCTGAATCTTTTTGATCGATTCCATTTGTTATAATCACTCTTCGTAACTGAATCTTCCACCGTGTTCTTGGTGACTTATTCCAATTTTGGGAGTAGTTCGTATCTCGCTATGCAGCTCACAAACGGTGTCTTACTTGGCGTTACCTTACGGTGGTGTACGACCGCTTTCACATGTAATGCGTTATGTTTGGTGTTAAAACCTATCATTTACAGCAGCGTAGATTATTTTACGTCGTTTTTGAGCTAAATTGTGGCGTTTTGTTATAATGTACGTCGTTTCAGGGATATTTTACGGCCACTTTACAGGCCGACGTCTATAATACCACAATATGTCAAACAACCATAGCGTACGCCGTCCAGTAGGAATGTACACACACATGGGCGTCAACAGATTGTTAATAGCGTACAGAAAGGGTGACCTCCAAAGAAATTGTGAAAGTGCAGTGTCATTTTTTCCGTGATATGCGTAGGTTTCGTACGTGCTGTCAGCGTGCCGCAGTTGAATGGGCTCAATGAGATGTAGTAGGAGAGTGGATGTAGAGTAGTAGTTGGCAGTTGCATCTTACTAAATGTGTGACGGTTAGTTTTAATTTAAGGAATTCGCGGGTTCACGAGTCTCCATCACTGGTGTTGGAAGAAGCGCTGAGAAGAGCATTGGTTTACTGCATGCCACCGTAATGGGTTATTATAAGTATTGTGTTACGCATGATAAACCGTTTTCCGTGGAATAATATGGCAACTGGTTTTGTATGCACGCATTGTAAGTGATTCGTATTCTACGGAACCTTCCTGGGTAACCAAATAAGCCTTAAACATCCGGATCGCGTGTCGTTGTGCGTCCGGTTGCTAGATTCCATGGATGTTTCTGTTAATTCCAAAGCAAGACGTTCAATGCGCTAGACGATTTGTTACTGTAAAAACATGAAGTAGTTAGAAAGAAACTTCAGGAAATATACCATGCGTAGCGGTGTATAAATTGCCAACAAGGCTGTTCGTTAAATGTGAGGCCGATTTTCCGAGAAGCAGTGCGTTGAAGCTTATGGTAAATAAGATTTAAACCATACGCACCAAAAAAAAAGTGGATAAAACAAACAAACTGATGAACCGAATGTACACGGCTTAGAAGTTCATGCACACAAACTGACATGAAGTGTACGGGTTAAAAAATTTCTGGTCGGCAGAAAATGATCCAATGCTCAATTGAATAAAGAGACTGAGTTATCAGATGAAATATCAAAGTGAATTCTAATATAGCAGGAGAAAATGTAGTATTTCTAAAGATACTAGCTGACTTCTCTGTTATTGATGACCGATATTAATCGATCGTTTCCTTTATACGAACGAGACTGCTTTCCAAAGAACAAATCGGTTACTTGCAGTGGACAAGTGGGTATGTGCTAGACCCTCGCCCACTAACAATTTAATAAGCCCTTCCTGAAGAGCAATCATAACGTAGTCCCAACAGGCATCAAACTAGAGAACGCAGTGAGGTTT
>LUCH01000048.1:7269-21182 GCA_013368495.1 Paragonimus heterotremus
GTAATCCGCAGGCAGTCGGATTTCATCTGCTTCCGTACACTGTTCCGTATGAACGCCACGTGACCTCAATCTAATAAGAAACAATGGATGTATTCCAATTTTTCTATCAGCGACACTTATTTACAATTGGT
This sequence comes from Paragonimus heterotremus, assembly GCA_013368495.1. Taxonomy (NCBI): domain Eukaryota; kingdom Metazoa; phylum Platyhelminthes; class Trematoda; order Plagiorchiida; family Troglotrematidae; genus Paragonimus; species Paragonimus heterotremus. The sequence continues at coordinate 7,401 of LUCH01000048.1, forward strand.
ATATTGTAGCTAATTTGCGTGAAATTTCGATTTCAAAATTTCAGAAAAATATTTAAACATCGAGGATTCGCGCCAAAAGAACTGTGTGGCTTTTCGAACGACCTTCAAGGCGATTCCCGTGAAACGGATGATTTCCTTTAAATTCAGATTTCCACCTACCTAAAAGTCTGTTGGATTAGTATTGTACTCTGTTCTGTTAGATTAATATTTTGCTGTGTTCCTGGTACTCTCTGTAACTCCTTTTTGGTTTTAGCACAGCTCTCGCTACACCCTGTTTTCAATGACTTTTTCAGGTCAACAGAAAAGTGCTGGTATCGAAACGGACAAACTGACTGAATCCGGGTGATTTGGGTCTCCGGTCTCAAACCCTTGAACAAATCGCTGAAATTTTACCAATTCAATAGCTGCCAAAAACCATTGTCCCATTAGAGCGTGCCGTTTTGTGTGATGTCTGCGTCATCGTGTGAGAATGTCCCTTTGACTCAAGACATCGCCACTGTTGAGTTGTATAATGCTAGATCCCCCTTCTTTCATGGTTATGTATTGCCGTTTGTTTTGCTCTATTCCGTATGGCTGGGAGTCTGGTTCACTTCTCTGGGTTTTGTGGATTATTTTGAACTGGGTCTCATCGTGACGGCTGTGATTGGTGTGGTGCAAATACTGATATGTCTTTTCTGTCATTGGTTTGTCGATTTCAGATGCCTAATGAAATTTTCAAAGGTAGTGCTCCGTATTCTCTTTCCCTTAATGTGTCTAGGCAGTTCGTGCCGATCAGGCGCAATATGCAAAAGTAGTTCCTACTCCTAATAACGGCTCGACTGCTATTGTGAAAATCGAGCACAAAAAAGTATTTCGGTTTTGTTTGGTAACCCTAATTTATTAGGACCCTTCAACAGGGACATTTAAACACTTCTTCTTTTTTCAACGTCTGAAATACACATTCGACAACGAGAACAAGAATAGTATTTATGCTGTAAAATTTCCTATAGACTGGAAAGTTTCTGACTACTTAGCATGGCGTGGTCATGATACTATGGACAAACTTTCTTTGGCTGAGGAGAATTCAGGGTTCAATGAGTGAGTCGAGTTTAATTATCTTTACTTCCTTGTAGACTACATCTGAATGTTCCAACTTTCGCAGAATTGTTTAAAGAACGTGCTACAGCACCTTTCTTTGTGTTTCAAGTGTTCTGCGTGGGTCTTTGGTGTCTGGATGAATATTGGGTGTACCCGATACTTACCCTTTCTATGCTGTGTCTTTTTGAAGCTGGTTTAGTTCAACAGCAACTGAGGAATTTGTCGGAAATTCGATCGATGGGTGCTAAGCCATATAATATACACGTGAGTAACATTTCTTGATACTGTACGTTTTCCGAGGTTCTATTTTAATATTTGTCCTTAACTTCGTCCTTCCCACTGGTTTCACTGATTTTTGCGATAGATGACTGTAACCATTTGATATATATCCATCTCAACGATGTTGTGGTGGATTTTCACGTTCCGTTAGTAACTGTGCTTCAGCAAGCTGGTGACAATTAATCGTACGAATTAGTGAAAGGGCAATTACATGTTTGAGAGCTGAATACTTGCTCGAACGTTAAGGTGATGCTGGATGATGACAGGTGTTTTACAGCGTTGAGGAAAGGGTGGGTTGTTTAGAGCGAATGAACAAAAACTTGCTAGCAGAGATTCGAAAACCTGGATGTAGCATTTTGGGCCGTCTATCGTTTTGTGGGAAACATTCGTTTCAGCCGACTGCTGATTCGATGGTGGATGCTAAGATCATCCCCTCAGAGTCCTTCAGGCATAGTTTAAAGGACCAAAAGCTCACTACCTGTAACCTAAACGACTGTCTTATATGGTTGGCTGAGGTAAATGTGTAGCGGACAAGTTAGGATGCTCATGACCCTCGACCGTTATTTGTTTTAAACGCCTTGAAAAGCTGCCCAACTTTTTTTTCCAGCAGGCACCAAACTAAAAAAACGCGGTATGGTTTTAAAACAAACCATATATTTCAAGCAGTTTTTAAATGAGAGATAGTCAGCTCTGGCTTAACTTGTGGCCAACGACAACAACCAAAGAAAGTGAAATTAGCTCATGCCGACTCATCATAACTAAAAACATGCTATGCAAAAGGTGCGTGGAATATTTGCGTGCTTTTAACCTCACTGAAGAAGGTGTAAACAAGTCATTTTCAAAGGTTAGAACAATGGCTGAGTCGCTAAGAAATTTCAGACACCCGCCTTATGCAGTTGGTTATACAACCGATGAAATTGTCTTCGGGTCTTTTCTGGCAGGTACACGTGAAAACATAAATACAGAACAAGCGGGCAGTAGTGCGTGGTTGCAGTCGAAATCCTTAGGTAAGCCGTACGATCGTTGACCACTATAAGTGGTCTCTTAGATCGATTTTGTTACCCTCTTCAAGGTTTTTGCTTCAGAGGTGGGATGTACAGTTAGTTTGGCGGGTTAGTGTTAATTTTGCACGTAAAAAAGCACAGCTAAGAAAGCAAGGGGCGCTCACCGCGGGTCTACTTTTCTTTCTGCTGTACCTTTCGACGTTGTCTGTTGAGTGAAAGGCTGGCTCTTTTTTTTAGTATCGTCTGCATACCTCAGTTTAGAGACAATGGTCGTGTGCGGTGTCACTGACAAACGTCGGGGTGGGGGACTATCGGTCTAATATTAACCTCTGTGGAACGTCACTGGATGCCTCCAAAGTGTGGGTGGTTATTCTGTTTGTTTTGGAGTTCCTTACTGGCAGTGGTTGGCATACATGAAATTGTTTTTTTTTTATGTTGTTCATCCGTTATTTTTCTATTTATTCCGGAAATTGTTATTTTGAAATATAAATTGCAATTTGTCTTTATATTCCGTTTGGCGGTAATAATCGCCAGCATCCCAGCTCAAGGTAGCTTAGTGACATTAACGGTATCTACCAGTCACCACTGTAATCAATACATGAGCAGTTGGTACAGATGTCTTGCTGCCATCCAGCCGTATGATAAAGTATGCACGTAAAGAATACCGAAGATTGGAACAAATCCATTTTGGTATGAAAAGTTTTATTTTGCGAAATTTTCCGGAGTTTCCGCTTACGCATTTAAAGTACCTGCGTCTTTTATGCAACACGAAGAAAACAATCTGTATAAAAGCCAGCAGTGTCAGTAGCCACTTTCATTTCTTTTTTCCCAAGTAATCAATGGGCTAATTGTGCCGTATGTCGGCAAGATTCACGGCATGGTAAATAGTGAGCTGATATTTCCATTACAGACAGTTGGCGTCATTCATGTCCAGTTCAGTTTGTCATTGCGGCCGGAAGGTTAAGATATGTGCTACCGTAAATGTTTCGCTCTGTGCCCCTTGCGGTTCAATCTGTACATCTGTATGGTGAAAACCTGATGGGTTAAAATTGGGGAGAGTGTACTTCGTGAGATCTGTGTTTCTCCGGGACAGAAATGATGGACTCTAGTAGCAGATTCAAGCTTGGAAATGCAACTACTAAGAATTTTAAGTACGAAGAAATAGAAAGGAGGGCTAACTATGAAGGTTATTGAACTATGGCACACGTGAGCACGGTTGTTATAGAAATGAGGAAAATAAGCGGTTGAAACCGATAGTAAGGAAATAGCTGACTTCCTCAGGTTAATTTGCCATAAAAGAGAAGACTGGACAAATACCAACCTTCGTGGCACCCATTAGACATGTAGATTCCCCATTGGCGGTTAGCAACGCGTTGGTAACTCAACAGTCTGGGGTGATTGGCACATTCGCGGCCGTATTAGTCGCAGCGTCACAATCTGTCACTGCGACACTTGGTGTGCATCGTACGCTTGAATTCACGGCTACAGAGCTGACATCAGTTGAACGCCCACCCGAATTACATTCTTTCAGACAGTTTGGTCTTCCCATGATCTAAGGTTTCGATCGATCGCACTGTTTCAGGCATGTCAGGCTCAGTGTTCTTACCCGCGTACTCTGGAATGATCTTCCTGAGCAGGTAATTGTCAGCATCCAACACTGAAATGTACGAGGATTGTTTGAACTACTGGATTCGTCCAAAATTGTTGGTAGTAGTTGGGTACTCGGTTGGCTCCTGCGTTTCATCAGGACCTAAATCATTGAATCTGTGAGAATCGAGATGAAATACGTTTACTGGTGATACCTGGTGGCATCCGTGCTGCCTATCGTGATAGCTGAAATCAATAGCTGCTTCCCATTGCCACTGTTATACACTAACACTGTCCGAGTCATCAAGTGAAACCTCCTGTCTCGTCGACTGACTTGCACTAGAGTTGATTTTAGCAACATGAATGATATGTGTGAATCGTTTGAACTACTGCGACCACAAACATGTTTACAACTCGCACCTGAAGGTTGTACAATCTAGTTAAGTATACTTGATGTAACGTAGTTAGGTGAACCAATCTGAGAGTTGCAGCGATTACGTTGTAAATCCACAACATTAAGACAGGAACGTTGTGCAATATTCACTGGCCAACCGCACGAGACTCACCAGAACCCCCGTTCTCAATCCGATTACTCGCAGACAAGAAGTTAATCATCTGCGAAGTTCGGGCGACTGAGGAGCGTGAAAAATTCTCAAACGAAGATGTATTTATAAGGGCTCGAATGAAAGATCCTTGACTATTTCCAGTTCACTGCTTTGAGAGACGAACGTTGAACGTCTTCGTGAGTTAGGATACGTTAAGTTTTTGACGGGCAGTTAATGATTCTCGGAACTTTTTCGGACAAGCAATATTGCCTCATGTGTTCGCCTCAGCCAAGACAGATGCATCGGAAGCTTCTTCGAGAAATTGACCAAATCAGTTGCCGAGAATTGAGAGAAGCCTGATAAATGTTGGGATTAAACTACACTATTTGTTCCCATGCCTCCAAGGGAAGGCCTCTTATTGAAGGGAGGGACCAAAAAATAGGAAGTCAACAACTGTTGACCTTTGACCGGAAGTTGTGTACTCCGAAGTTGTTTCACAAAGCGATCAGCTTTCGTTACCCTGTCGGTGGACTTACACGAACGGCCATGCAAACAGCGAACACGATGGATGTGGCATTGCCAATGGTACATATTGGTGTTTTTTCTATCTTTTCGGAACGGTATTTACATATTTGATGGATAGCCGCCAAACTTAATTTCGGCGGTCATCTCTCTGGTGTGCCTAATTTTTCTATCTCTTGAACGGCCTCTGCTTCCTGGATGTTTCCCTATGTAATCATCAACCACTGATGCACTACTGTCGTTGTTGGTGCTGTTTACATGTCCCTTATAAGTTAGCGTCTTCGATCTCCTAGAAATACATACCAGTCCATTAAATCATGTACTTTAGGTACAGTATTGTTGGTCGGCCGCAGATGTGGCCCAGTTGCTAGTTTTGATGGCGGGTAAGAACGCGGTCTTCACATTTTTCACGCAGGACGAAAATCCATTTTTGCCATAAGCATGGCTCTCGAGCTGTTATGAGTTAGCAGACGATGGCGGATTGCAGCTGTCTATGACAAGTCAAGTTAACACCTCTTTGTATGTAACTAGTGGTGACGTTCTCAGTTGTAGACGCCGGTTGAAACGGGCGAGTTAAAGCTTTCATCGTCATTATCATCATTTTCAGCTTTCAGCCGTGCCTGTGAGTACAGTGGCTCCGGATGCCGTTGGTCCTGACAAGGGGCCACGAAGTTGCGTAGTAATTAATACATATAAAAGCATATCGAAACAAAAGGACGAAAAGAAAACAAACAAAAAAAAGCGACTGGGTTTCATGAAAACGTTGGGTCAGGTTTGGGATAAAGGCTCGCCGCTGGCTGCAACATAATAACATATCAGAATATTTCCATCCGACGGTGTAGGTAGTCTCAAACTCCACAGTGAGTTGGACGGCATATACCACCCTTGCTCAGCAGAACCTTATCTGAGTAATGACAAGCCGTCTGAGACAGCAGTATTGAAATGTCTAACAATCTTGATTTAATTACGAGTCAGGTTGGGTGTGTTTTCAACCATCAGATGCGGACATACCTTCACAGCCAACGTAGTAAAGGGGCCTACTGAGTTCGTGATATATGTTATTAAGCTAGCCTCATTGACTTACGCCGAATTTGAGCACAAGTTAGCTGAAATTGTTATTCTCAGACTCAGCCACCCCCTAAAATTATTGCTTGTAATGAATCTCGGGTGGGTTATTTACTGAAAATAAGTTTCTTCGTCAGGTTGGGCTCTTCCGTCGCTCGAGTTTTCTGTACCGAATCTAGGAACTTCCGATCTATAAACCAGTGGTTATTGGGGTTTGTCAAAGGTCGCGAATATGTTAGCTGCTGGTGAAAAAATATGGTTGAACGCGGTTAACTCGCGTTAGTTTGTCCGATAAGGATGTTTACCGGTGGCTATTTTACTAGCAGGTTTGGGGTTTGCTGGTTCCTCAGCTGGGCGTTTAACACCGACATCTCCGTCGAATCTTGATTACACACACGAAGAGGTCGTCATAAACTCACTGAGATTTTTTTTTGGTTTACCACCATATGTTGGTGAATAAATAGTTCGAACTAACTCCGTGACAATGAGGCCTATCATCAATGGTAGATTGCCAGTTCGGGGGATAATTGTCTCCGGAGCTTTTGTCTAAGATTGTACAGCCTGAAACTTGCCTCCTCGGCATGTTGCGTAGCAAAGAACTTTGTGTGCAGTCTAAAGACCTGGACAATAGTCCCCTTCGTTTCAGATTTTTGCTCGTTTTTTCAGAAACCGTATCTGATAAGTTAGGATGCTTTTCTAATGGTCGAGGAGTCTTGTGTAATCGTGTGGGCGTTTTTTTTATCCATTACGGTCTACAGGTGCTTCTGAACGAATAGTGACAGCTCGGAGTGCAGTTCCCATCGTTTACTAACTACCGCCGATTATCTCCTTCTCCACTGTCCATTGTGAGATAGCTCTAAATAACGCCGACCGGACAGGTGTTACTCTTTAATCACTGCACTTTTTCTCCATGCGCTTCCGCATTTTGGCATGCCTGGCTAATATATCGGTTATTACTGCTGCTTGTGATTTGACATACAGCGATGTTCGAGACTACCATTCGTTTTTTCACGTTCATTCATTATCGCATTTGATTTCTCCTGCACTGAATGGGCTATCAGGACATGTTCCGTGTATGACCGGTATTCTACATTTACGTAGGCTGAAACTCTTTCTGTTATCTAAGCTCGAATATCGACGCTAGTTTCCAGCACATGAGTAACATTAGGTGTGTCGCTGACATCTAGGCGAGAACTGTTTCATAGAACACAACCGCAGTTGGTGCGATTGTTTCACTTGCGGCTTGATGTACTTCAGCGCATATTATGATACCCATGTATTGGAGAACTGCCGTCATACTTTCAAATAGTTGGACGTAGCTCTGAAGTTATCAGCCAACGCCCTTAGACGGTGTGAAATTGTGTACTTGCATCCGAGCTAATCTGCTTCGGGTGGGTTGTATTTCAATCGTTTCATTCTGGGCTGTTTTATCACTTCGGTTTTCACTGTAACACCATTTTTCTGTTGTATACTTCACTGATTTGAAATTATTCATGAATCTCCAGCCACCTTAACTTCATATTCTTAATGAATATTTTTGTAAATAATCTTTTTAGGTTAACACTTGTTTCCAAGGGTTTTCGAGATTGCAGGATTTTTTTGAAATATCCTCTGAAAACTTCCGTCTTACACGTAGGATATTATTCCCTCATTTTTGCGAATCAGTTCGGATCTTCATTTAAATATGCAGGTTTATCGACAAAAACGTTGGACGCGCATTATGAGTGACAAGTTGGTTGCTGGGGATATTGTGTCGATCGCCGATGGGAACCAACGGTTTCTGATTCCGTGCGATCTACTCCTGGTCCGAGGCACTTGCATTGTAGACGAATCCATGTTGACTGGAGAATCAGTTCCTGTTAGCAAAGTAAGCTCATAGGTTCTTGAGTATGGTCTATTAAATAATTAATATGTTCCTTTACTTGCGAATACATTGGATAGATCCTTATTACGGACATGTGCACGTAAGCATTTATCTACGTACATATTGCGTTATTGGGTAGATTTCGGTTGAATTGCCTGACAGCGCACATGTACTTGTGCATGGTTGGAAATCTTTTCAGTCCTGACATTATTGTAATCAGGAATCTTTTTGCGTCTCAAATTTAGACATCCTGTCTTTGTATTTGGCTTCCCTGATCACCGTTCATTTTGGTATAGTGCAGTTATGTCATCATCGCGTTTGGCAATGAATTACTTTGCCTTTTGTGTGATTGGGCTCTTATTGAAGGATTACTTTATTTGTTTGTTTACAGGAACCGTGCGAAGCGCTTCGACCAGATGAGCAGTTCACATTTGACGAAGGCCACAAGACACATGTTTTATTTGGTGGCACCAAAGTGGTTCAGTTTAACTCCCCGTCGAAGTCTTCAACTCATTTAAAAGGTACAAAAAGCAGTTCGAGCTGTTTCGTTTGATGGAAGAAAATAAAAAGCCTCTAGTGGGAATCCAACAATCACTTTGTAATGCAATTTGTTATTTCTTACCTAAAGTATCATTACGTTAGTCCGGTGGTGTGATACACCTTAATCAAATTTGGCAGCCTTGTAAGACTTCGGCTTTCATGCGACAACCCTCACGGCATGAATTTTGTCCAACCAAAGCAGGAAACCATAGGGATGTCGTACCAGGACACTTCACTGTTAACTTGAACATATGGTCCCTTTCAAACGTTTAATGAGAACTATTTCAGTCGTATTTATCGATTGCATGAACAATATATAAGTTTCGATAGTTTTCCGGTTGTTCCAAAGTTTGCTGTTTGCCTTGATTTATCCTCGTTATTTCGAGAACATGGGTTCATGGCTATATTAAACTACTTATTTACTTTTTGCATTTTGTTGCGTCACAGTTTCAAAACTGTAATACGTGATCTGTCTTATTTCTCACGTCGTTCTTAAAATTTCAGCGCCCGATAATGGCTGTATCTGTTTCGTTCTCCGCACTGGTTTGAGCACTTCGCAAGGGCGCCTACTGAAAACCATCATGTACAGCGTAAAAACAGTGACAGCGAACAACTTGGAGACGTTTCTGTTCATTGCCTTTCTATTGATATTCGCTATTGTGGCTTCCGCTTATGTTTGGATTGTGGGTGAGTAGCATTCAATAATGCGTTTCGGCGAGTGGTTCAATCGGCTTGCAGTTTGTTAATAGTACGTTAGTAATTTTCAGCCCATATCTGTTTTATCCCACATTGATTATTCGGTGAGCTAAGATTGATCTTTTTAACGGATAAAATATGGCACTGGTTCACGAACTGTCACGCCGATCGTTTTTAGTACGCGCGTTTGGTTTTGTAATATGTATACATGGCTAGCGCATCACTGTCCTTTTTGACGCTTTTCAGACTTGTATAATCCTGTTATTGTTCTTAGAAATGTTGTGGATCCAGGTTGCTGCTAGCGCCTTACGCTCTGTCTACGAAGTATAATGACTGCGAATAACTTCGGCGCAATAAGTGTCAGGCTAATTCCTCACTTGTTTGCACAAGTAGTGCGTAATCACTTTTTGAAAATTGGGTTGATGTTGGTCGGATTCTTGTTAGTTGGGACTACTTCACTGACTCAAAGTTTTCGAAGCAGACTCATCAGGTCTTTGAGAAAGGCTGATTCCCCATCTCCAAGAAGGACAAGAGGGAGTTCGTCTTGTTCAGATATCTTGCTTCCAAGGGGAAGGTGGCGTCTACAAGCGACTAAACAGAGGAAGTACTCGAAGGCACGGTTAGTACTGCGGTGTCCGTGTGCTACGGGGTTTGCGGAAGTTCAGTTGCTTGGTAGTAAACTTTATCTTGGGCTGCGTGTTGACGGCAGTGTTTTGAGCCACAGAGTCTCCAGACAAGCACACATTGAACGCACACTGGAATAGTTGATGGAGATTGAGTGTGCAATAGAGCGCGAAACTCGTAAGGCCGTGTTTCAGCGATACGACACATGTCAATGGTGTGGGTCTCTACTGTACGCATTGGAGCTGTCTGTTAACCTAGCTGCATAAGTATTTGATCATTGAAGGTGTTCTTGCGAATGTAAAGGTTTGTGTTAGTCAGGAAAACTTTGACCTTGATGTTCGGTGCACTGTCCTTCCAGATACGACTCCAGCTGCTTGCTATGCTTGAAGCAAGTCTTTAGTGTATCTGAAAGTCAGACTTGAAGTCTGAGTAAAAAAGAATTCGGAAAACGGATTAAAGGAATCGAGCTGTTTTGGTGTGGTGGTATGTTCCGTAGGAGGAGGGCCGGCCGCCAGCACCTATGCCAAAAAGTCGCGGTGAAAATATAGGACGGACTTCATAAATGTCCTTCTGACTGGACGTTTCTCTGTTGGTCTTTTTTTTATTTTACCTAGATCCCTATCTTGCTCAGCCCGCTTAGATACCTTTCTAACTCGAATGTAGAACACGTAACAGTGTTTGGCGTGGTGTGTTATTGTTATTGCGTTCAGTTGAGTTGGTCTCTTGGTCAGTGTATCAAGCAGTCTCTGATTCCACCTCAGAGATACACTGCGCCTTCATTCTATCTGGATTCTATTCCACAAACACCAGTTACTCAACGTGATGCATTTGAACTCCTGGCCCATGAATAGGTACCTGCTCATAGTGGTGTCGCAATCTCTGACCAACTTGTCGTTCAGGTTGGGTTATTCCTAAACAAGCGATCAGAACTAAGAAATGGTTCCTGACATTTAATAACGTATCACTGCGTTGATCCAGGTCGTTACCATTCCCGATATGGTATTTGGCGCTACTGGTTTGCTTGGGACGTAAGAAAAATAGTTATGGCGGTATACGCCATCACACAATTCGAAATCAGGGTAACATTTTTTCATAACGTATGCTGACGGAGCGTCTGCCGCATTGCCTATCGTTCAGCGTGGCTGCTAATGGTTAGAGGAAACCGCAAGGCTGCCACGGAACGACGTGGTCACGGACTGTGAAAGCCTTAACTGAGCAAGATTAGTAGATGCCGTTCACCTAGTTGAGGAGTTCGAGTTCATCCACATCACTGGTTGAAAACTCTAACTGGCAAGGCAGTGTATCGCAATCAGTGGCGAGTTAGTATTCACAAACCTGTTGAATCTTCGTTTTCATGAAACTCGATTGTTTTTGTTTGCTAGTTTTTCTTTCTGTTCCTTTTTTCGTTATACATTTTTACCTATTTATTATTTTACAACCTTGTGGACCATTGTCAAGACAGCACTCTGAGCCATTGTACCCACAGATACGGCTCAGAGTTGAAAAGTATGATGGTTATAATGAATTATCTGTGCTTCCTGTTCGGTGTGACGCTTGAGCTTAATACATTGTAATAGTTTTGGCTTAGTGTCAGAGACAACCTGAGGTACACTGGTCTTATACCGTATATGATGTTTATTCCAGAAGCCGAACTTCATCACTCATGACCAATTCCGCCCCCCCCTCCGTATTTGCTGTTGGCGTTCTCATCATTCTGTGACCAAAAGGTTGAACAGAAAGCGGAAACAAGACAATTTTGTTCCATTTTTCAACTTGCCATGAGTAGCGAATCGTCGCCACGTCTAACACATCTTTTGGGAGTCCTTTGCTATCAACTTTTTTTTTTACATGAGTCAAGTGTTGTGAGGACGCTTAACTATTGATTGTGCTAGTGTCTTGAATGCGAACTTTGCAAGTCGTTTTCGGACTTATTGGTAGAGCACCTAGTACACATTTTTGGCTTTTGTCATCGGTTGTTAGTCAGAATCTTTAAGTTTACAACAAGCCGCCCGGCTTCTTTCCGGTTGACTTATCAATGCCGTTCGTATACCATTTCATAATTCGGCTCTTCCATTTTTTTTCTTGTGGAATTTGAAGGTGATTTGGAAAAGGGTGAAGTTCGGGCCGCGGTTTCGCATAGTTATATGAAAAAGCCGACATCATGGCTTTCAGTAGTTTTAATTTCGATCTCTCCTTGTGAGCACAGAAATGCGGCCCTCAACAACCTATAGTTAAGTCTTTCTGTCCATTTGTTTGCTGTTAATTATGACATTTTAATTCTAGTTATTATTGTCTCGAAGTGGAAACGGTAGTTTCCAAACAGTTAAACGTAAATGGAAGTGTGTTATGTACACGCTTGTGGAAAGGGTGGTTTGACTAAAGAGCATATATTAACATCGACAGTGGATTGCTGTGTGCAACCATCGAAACTGTATTTGCCATTGATACAAATCAAATATCGAGTATAAGACAGTCCCTGAAACGGTTCCTTTTGATTACCCGCTCCACTGATGATTGACAAAACCTGCACTTCATTTCCACACACAGTTTTGATTGCAGTGGAATTGCTGTAATATTGCCATTAGGGAAGTGATTTGTTCGCCATTAAAAGGAGCATGCGAGTGTTTCGAATCTACACAACAGATCAATCACGGTTTTGTAGTGCTTACTTAGAGAAGTGGTGATGTGGAATACTGAAATGGCTAACTTCCTGTTTTCACTCACCTTCTCGGGTTTTGGGTCTTTAGACTACAACCCACCCGAGAGGAAGTGCGAAATATGTAGGCTTGCCAGACGAATATGGTCGTGGACATTTGGAAGTGTTACATTTAAGATACTGCAGGTTGCTATACGCACTTGTCGTCTCGGATTTTGCTGGTACTTGGACAGCAATATTACAAGATGACGGGATGGTGTCATCCAAGTGGGTGATTCGGTTCTTTACCCCAAGCGAACCGTCTACAATAAAAAAGGTAGAAGCAAGAACGCCTCAATCTTGAAGCACCATGTGCCTTATAGGTGCAGCTCAGAAATATTCAGTCGACATGGTCTGTATCTCGTTGACAGAGAGGCTGAGTTAAACAATCTTATCCGCCTATTTTGCATTGCTAACTGACTGCTGAGAAGAAACTCCATCTCGACATTATTGAGTCCCTTAAGCACACTTTTTGAAACGTCATCTCTGAGAAAGTTACGGGAGTAGGTAGATAGGACGAACATGACTCGGAGTTAACATGCAAAACCGTCGTTTATAACCTCTCATCTCACTTACGCAATGAGCAGATCTATGCATTTGTTTTAGAGTCCTTCACAAACGGGACGTCCACAAAGAACGACCTGAGCGACCCGGTCCAAAAACGCAATGCTCGTTTTCTATCTACAAGAATGTCAGTGCTTCAAAGGCCGCTGTACAGTAGAAATGTGATCAATACACTCTCCACCGAATCGGGGCTATTCTTCACAAATCTGACTTCTTTGATGAACTGCCGCAATCTTAGACCTCTGAGTGACTTGGACGCGATGGACAAGATTTGTGCCAGTGATTGATCTCAGGTTCTTTTTTTGAAAACGGAAGCAAATCCTGACAGACGCCAACTACACGGTACCTCTTCAATTTCCCAGGTTGTCTGTAATAGTGCTGTCAGTTCTGGTATCAATCTGTTCTCACCATCTTTGAAGGGAGAAAGAAGAGGGAGTTCTACCATAGAAGCCATCTTACGCTTCAACTTTGTAGACTTCAAGGCCGCCTCTGTTTTATACGGAGAGCCTTCGGGAATGCAATAACTGATCATTCGGGTCCCGTCATCTGCACAGTTGTGTTTAGGTCAGCTTAATCGTTTCTTAATGTGCTCCGTCAGTGCTACTGGCTGTTACTACGTGAACCTTTTTTTTTAGACATAGTCTCACTGTTACCAGATCGACGACCAGTTCAACCACGAATCAGAAAGCGTAACATTCCGTTATTTTCAGACGAACAGGC
>LUCH01000048.1:21667-35222 GCA_013368495.1 Paragonimus heterotremus
GTTGCAGGTCCTGAGATGCACATATCTGAAGCAGTTGCACCGTTATCAGTTTGTTGTGCGCACGCCTAACACACCACCCAATCGCTTCCCTCCTGAAACAAAACATCCGCGTTGAGAGCTCAAATAGCGATACGATGAGCACAACGCTTTTTCGATTTGATGCGTCATACTTTAACCGATGTAATGTTTGACTGCACATAGCCGGCTATTCACTGGCGTCCGGCCGAGCAGGCAATGGAGTGAGTTGAACGGCAATGTGATTTACGCTTCATCTCGGTTGTAAGACTGGGCTTAGGCGTCACCAGAAACCGTGAGGGTAGAGCGTTTGGGTCGATAGACATCTGGAGACTGGACCAAGTGAACTACTGGTTCTTGTCTTGTGCACGCGGCACACGCATTCGTTTATTCATTCCTTCGTTCGCTCACAGCGGCCGTGAACCTGATCAGAGGGTGATGTGGTTCGACCCGCCATTCGCTACACAAATTGTGCTCCAGACTTCTCAGGGTACTTGCTGAGGCAACTTACTGATCTACCTATCAGACTGTGCGAGCATTGAAGACACATTTGTTTGCCAGCTGTCTTGGTTTTATAAAAGGAATACCAGTCGGCGAATCATCTGACAATATGTGGAAATTAGGAAAGTTGAAAGGCGTAATTGTATGAATAAACAAAAGTTCAGTGATGTTACTATCCAGAGAACGACAACTTCCTCTACGTCCTGGTTGTTGTTGTCACGGAAGAGAGTGAAGTTGAAGGACCCTACTTGACATTTTTGACTGCAATGCTTGAATTGCGGGATAACAACAGGTAGGATTTTCTTTGGTGACCCAAGATTCTGTTTCATTTGGTAGTGAGAGATTTGTCTAACCCGATGGTACTATATATAGGACTGATGTCTGAGTTCCATTACTACTGGTTGTAATAGATGTATGCTGAACTATATCAGCGAAAGTGGCCGTATCCAAGAATGCGCCGACCGTCACGCTCGTTCGGTGGGCGATCACGGTTTGAGGGAATCAGTTCGTTTCTCCTGTGTTTGGGAGACAGCAGTGTTGCATATGCTTATTTATGTAGTTTTTCTGTATGGTTATAGGAACATGCTTTTACTTGAGCAATCTCATTCAGTCAGTAGTGGGCGTACGACGCTATGAGTGTAGTCTTCTTATTGTTCCTCTCTGATCTCTTTGGTGTAGAGGCCTTACTCGGTCTGGGCTTCCGGACCGCCGCATTGCGCCAGCCTGATTACTATATCAACGTGACAGAAGATCAGGATATGGCGCTTGCTATTTGCCATTCCGAGCGTCTTTGCTCATTATTTGAGGACACCTGAACAAAGTCCTGCCTCAAATGTTGCACCGTCTAATGTCGGATCATCAACAACAGCCATGTTGTGGCTTTTCACGTAACATCACTGTCCTTTGTATAAAGATGTTCACTCACAGATCTTGTTGGCTCAGAAAGTTCCTTCCTCAGCGTGGGCGTGTAGCCGTCGTCTCACCCTCTCACGCGGCCCATCACGAGTCAAGTCGTCTAGTTTAAGTGACGCTCACTGTTCCAACCTGCACATGCGCGCCCACACATCCATCGGCCCGAAAACCCTCTTTCACATCCGAACGTACGCAGTCATCATCTGCACACTCAGCCAACTGGAAAGCTCCAACTGAGTGTGATTCTGTGCGGTCGATACACAGACACGCATGACGCGGTTAGACCTGGATCGGAATAGACAACAGGACAACTGAACAGGACAAGACACGGTCCAGACGAGCGTCACTGCATTAAGCTTGTACACCGATCCCAACAATAAAGATTCAAACCATTTGACTTAACCTTTTCACTGACTATCATTGAGATATCGTTATTTGTTAGTAGATACTCAAGCTGTCACAGTTAAGAGTTCTACTACAGGCGACGCGGGACTATTTATCCTACAGGTGGGTAACGGTTACGGTGTACGACTTGAACACCGCTTACATTTGATTACAGTTTTTGCTGTTAGTTTCCGCCCTTATTAGAACTCGATGGTGCATATTCCTAACACCACCGGGAGTCGAACACTGAACCATATTTTTGCGGGGCAACCCTGGTAACCACTGTGTTACTGATCTCACATTAGGCACTACTGAACTATCGGAGGGGGACTAGTGTCAACGGATAATTCAGTTATTGTATATTTTTCTAACTAGTTTCAAACGTTTAATATTTTGGGAAGGGAGACTTGAATGATGACTTATATCGAGATCTGACATGCTCGGTTGTTCTTTGCTCATATCGCCGGATAATGCGGTAAAGTATAGAAAAACGAACATTCCGAGGATCGCTTTTAGATATTCTGGTGAAAATTCCCATTTAGTTTGAAAAGAAACAGCATAACGAACATGTTTTCAGTTAGTTCTCTTGGGGTCGTTACAGGTAAATAGAATATTAAACTGAGGACAAGCGTGCTATCTAAGCGGTTAGAAAACGAAAGCAAAACAGCATAAATGCCTCAGCAGTCATCAACAATAGTTCTAAACTCGGGATTAGTTCATGCTCCATATCTATACTACTGAACGATAATTATTGAGATTTTTTGACCGATTAGGTAACTCAATCCTTTCATCTCCCTCTTGATATGATATATAATTTTATTGATCCAATGATGAATTATCAAAAACATATATTTATGGTGGACAGTGGCTGTACGTTCATCATGTTTGTTTTAATACGTTTTCGCTAAAGAGGCTTCTCTCACTTAGTTTATCGTGGTTTTGATCTGACTATCAGCGGTTGATCTTCCATGTGACAGTGATTTTAGTTCCATTCGAAGAGTTCTTTCATTTTTGTGGTTGTCCTCACGATCAGTGTGACAGAGACCGCACCTAGTTACATTTCAAATGTAGACGAAAGCCTTTTTCAGTTTTATTCTTTTGTGATGCTGTAAATGGTGATTTTAAGTGATTATAAGCTGTCAGAAGAGTCAAACAGTTTATTTTTGATCAATGTGTTTAGTAACGTTTTGGCGCTGTCTGAAATAACATCTATTATCATGCGTACGGTCTGTTCTCACTTTGAACCGGTTGAACATGGTTTGCTAATTCAAGCCGATCACTTCTTTCAGGACTTCAAACGAACAGTGCAGATGTTTCATGCTGCTTGCCCACCAACACTCTCTAAGACCGGTTTCATCCTTGCTTAGGTTTATCCGGTAAGGGGGATCCTATGTGGATTCGGGGCTGACACGAAATAAGTCTAATTGTTTCCGTTTTCACCGATGGTAGTAGGGTCTGGAATAAATGTTCGGCTGATGGCACTTAGTTTACTGGTCCAACTTTCTGTCTAACAACCTGTCTGTTGGTTCAAAGCAAACACGAAACTAATGATAACGTGTTGGTCTAAACTCAGTTTCGAGGAGCATGGATGTTACTGTACGTTAGTTTTAGCTTTTTTTGGAATATGAAGCGTTCCATCGTCCACACACTTCTGGATGCATTTGTTGTTATTGATGTATTCAACAGTAGTAGTTGAACAAGTTTGGATGCAATGCGAATAAGGATTAAATCCTAACTATGACTCTGTAAAACAGTGTAGCGATGGAAAGTAACGGTAACCTGTTGTGTGACAGCACTCTCTAGTTAAAGTTTACAAACAATCAACCAACTGCTATAAAAAAAATTTTAAATTTAGATTTTCCATAAATTTTCCACTATTTTCTACCGTTAGATTGCTTCGTACTTTTTCGCAGGTTCTGCTGATCCACGTCGCAATCGCTACAAGTTGTTTCTTGAATGCACGTTAATTGTGACTTCCGTGATACCCCAAGAGCTGCCTATTGAACTGTCTCTCGCTGTCAACTCATCTTTGTTGGCTTTGTCTAAACTTTGTGAGTTTAATCTACCATTTAAACGATTGCCTTGTTACTGTGAACACACTACAGATGGATCAGATTTGACCTAATTCTGTTTGTATTCAGATTCTGTTTTACTGCTACTGTTCACTTATTTTTCACAGCACTGACCTACTTATTACAATTTGTAAATTATAAGTGCAAATCATGCTACCGGGAATTCCAGGGTGTCTGGTCGATGTTAATGTGTTGATTGTTGAAGTTCAATTTATTAGGTAACATCAACCGATTGTGGGTTGTTTGACAATATCCGTTTATCTCAGAAAACAACAGATTATTGCACTTCTAAAACATAAGCTTTGGTTGAATGCATGAAAATCTCCGGTTGCTCACTCATCGGCATCTTGATTTTTGTTTCGACGATCGCCGGGTCTTACATTGTGTATCCATTTCGTTGCAGGGATTAACGGTCAGATGTTCGGAGTATCGTTGGATCCATTTAAGGAATCCATTCTTATCAAGCCGTCTTGCATCCATTTCTTTTATCAACTTTTTCCGTAAAGCCGTAGTGGATTATTCAGTGTTTGTCGTTGGACTCAAGGCTTTTGCTATCGGTCGATTTATTGCATTCACCTCTGGTAAAAATAGGTTGTGTAGTACACATCCAATGCAAACCTCATTTACTGAAGAGTAGTGGGAGATTTCGGTTTTATATAAATTGAACATCACTTACAATTGATCGTAGCTGTCACATTTCCATAGACTTTCCATTCGATCCATTTCGAAAAGAAACAGTACACTCGAGTTTCGTTCTTGTTAGAGCTCATCACTAATGCATATCCTTGGCGCTGCCAGGACTAGAGCCCCAAACACGCTTTCGTTAGGCAACATTGTTAACCACTGCGCAATTGACCTCATATTAAACACGACTGATTCATCATGTGCAAACACTCAGCTGCATTCGCTTGTGAGTAGTGCTCATATTGCTCGATCACTTCGGGAGGAGACACAGTAATTGTCCTGTTAACTCCAATCGACGATTCCTCGATTAGGAGTTCTTCCAAGTTGAAATCACAAAATCATTAGCTTGTTGAGAGATATTTTGATTGCTGATGAGTAGTAGTAGCATGCTATTTAAACAACCGTTATTGGCCGGCTTGTCCAACCTTCCTCGAGGTCGTTGTTATCTAACTTTATTTAGTTGTGATGATAGAATGTTCTGACAAACTGTGCTATGTGCCTTGTGGTTTCCATCCACATTGATAAGCTGCAGATAGCGACCAGACAGTTTTGCGCTGATAATACAATTGCTTCTTTCCTAATGGTATTTCAAAAACCGCCTTGCATCGTTCGACGAATCTAGATATCTGAGCATCATCTGTTCTAATGCGGTGCCGTTCTGGCTTGACGGTGGGTTAGGGGGTTTCTAAATGGGGGAAATTGTGTTCTGTAGCAAAACTGCACTTCGCCAACCGCTTATGTTCCTATTTCGTCGTTTGCTTTTTGAAGAGCAATCAATATATTACATTTCTCAACGAATAACCCAATTTCTGCAGTGGAACGTGATCAGTCGCCGCTTATTCTCATCTTCACTTAAACATATGATATTCGTATGTAGAATTTCTTAGGACGTCTCATTGTTTTCGCAAACCAAATATGATACGAAGACCCTGGTTTTCCTTTTTTTGTTTCTTAGTGGTCTTCTGTACGGAACCGTTTCGGATTCCTTTTGCTGGCAAAGTGGATATTTGTGCTTTCGACAAGACTGGTACATTAACGGAAGATACGGTTGTGGTTGAAGGAGTCACCGGCTTAAAGCAAGTTGAATTTTTTGCCAAAGTATTGTATAGACGTGCAAGGGGTTACATCCATTTCGATAAGTTTAGGCCGTGAAGTATACGAACGTTAATGTTTTCTTCTAAGAATGAAGAGCTCGATAGTACATTGCATGTCCTTCTGCACATTGACACTCATTTCATTTCTTCAAAGTGCAAGATTGCGCTGGTTTATAACTATACCATATTTACATGAGGGAAAGTCTGAACCGCACACATGCTATCTCTTATTCGAGTAGGATACTAAATACCAAGACAGCATTTCTAATCAAGTAACATCTAGTATTCGAAGTGATCGGCTAACCAAATTTGGCTGTCTTCGGAGTATCTATGGTATCAGCTTATCGATTATGGGACGATGGTGGGCAGATTTGATTTACCCACTTTGGTTACGTGGTTAGAACGCTGAGCCGCTTTTGATTTTTTCCCACTGACGCGCCGACAACATTGGGCGTGTCCGGTAAGACGGCGGCGTTAACACACTTATGTGACGTTCAGAGTCTACACATTGCGGAATCATGTTACATGTCATCTGGCTAGCTAGGATTCGCTATACCAACGGAGACGTGATCAGACATGATACATGATCGTTCTTGCATCCTTTTCGTGTGCTAACTTAACTATGAACTGCCTAAGTATCGACAAACTTTAACTAATTTGAACCTCTATTCCGTGGACTAATTATTGTTTTCGTTTCTACTATGGGTGTTTTAGTATGAATGATCCAATCAAATCACGTTTTGGTACATCTTTGCTTAACTGGATGATGACTTCATAGGCTATTCATTTGGGATGAAAAAAGGTGATACTGTGAAGTGTTGTAATGTAGATGTGTATGTAACTTGTTACTCAGTAGTTGGTAACAAACATGTTTGTTTGATGGAGGTGTCTTTTCCTTTGGGAAGGGGAAAGACATTTTAGCCTCATGGAGCTCTACCGATGTGAATGCACCGGTACGCAAAACAAGTTTATATGAGCAGCTTTGTGCATAGACTGAATGTTTTGATCCCGTCAAGCCCGTTTTTACTGTCTTTAGTTACAATGGGGACTACGCTGTTGACTGACTCGCGCTTGCAGCCTATAGACAACTACGTAGTCACCATACGCTGAATTAGGTTCACGATTTAGACTAAGATGTGTAGACACTGTCGGTCTTTTCAGATCTAGGCAAAAGCCAGATAACGGTTACTCGAACCCAGGAACAATAATAAACACTCTTGAAGAAAGCCACCCGAGATGGTTGAAACGTAAAGTATTACAATTTGCCCGTAACGTTGTGTTATTCTCAATCCATTTATCAATATTGAACTATGTTTATTTTCTGAGCATCTGACCGCCTTAAACTAGGTTCCCGTCAAGAGTGTATACCTTGGCAGACCTGTATATGAAGTTTTTTCATTAACTCTTCACGATCAGTGCGAAAACACGTGGGGTTTTGTCCTACAAGCCTGCAGTAAGGCTTTATCTCGGGATGGACTGTTTTTATTTAACTACCCAAACGATATTTAGCTCTAAGAGGTGATTATTTTAAAGGGGGTACTCAATGGGAGAAAAATTCGTATTCTGTAAAAGTAAACATTGGACGGGAGTGTTTTTTTATATTGGGTTTCTTCCTGGACCAGGACACTATCATTTAGTGTCACGATGAAATTGAAAGAAAACTAGGCGTGAAAATTGGGTAAATACCGCAAGAATTTAAACAAGTAATAAGTAGATGAACATGGTTGTGAGAACATGGATTCATAGCGTGGACTTCATTGACCACAATTATCACCCCTGCCCAACAGCCTCGCCAACCACCAGTTATTTAGGTTCCAGTCTGGAAGCTAGGTAGTCTTGCTAAAGCAAGCTTTGCTGTTGTGGCCTTCGTACCTCGGACGCAGGTCATATCGACCATCAGAATATCGCTTCTAGCTCAACCCAACGTGTAAAAAAAGCACAACATAGTAGGCAATAGGTTATTATACGTAGAATCTACCAAAATTAGGAAAGTCTGAGTGGTCAGAAGAAGCCACCAACTCCGAAGTTACGTCGATAAACCTATTTACTGTGTGTGTGGTGTTTCCTCCACGCCGCAAGTGCTTCGACGATTGGTGAACGGGAATACTCTGCGGACATGTTACACCGGGATTAACACTTTTTTTCTACCACACAGTCTCCTTATATTCACGACCCCTCAGTGAAGGACGATGCCAGCACGAGTTATCAAACGTCATGCAAGTTTTTGGCTTATGATTTATGATCTCATAAGGTAATCCACCGGCGCTTGCTCAACTCCGAAGTTAGATTCATTCATCTACCTTCAACAGCTCACTGTTACGAATGAGTGTAAGTGTGAATACCTGCTAACGTTGTAACAGTACACTATACATGCCAGGTATAAAGACAGTACTAAACTGTCAGACTGAAACTCTTAATTTTTCACTAGTGCTTTCAACGGTTTTTGAACTGTTGGAGATTAAGACAGCACTGTCTCTTCACAGTCTTGCATTTCTACACGCATCTGTTCGCAGTCGGTCGCTCAAGGTCGATGGTAATTTATCAAGACTGAGCATGTTTGATCTTGCATCACTATGTATTTCATATGGTATATTTTCTTTAACTTTATGTTGTTCCGTCTGGCTAAAGTGCACAAAGGCACCAATCAACACTACACAGTTAATTTAGGAAGATAATCTTTTCGGACTTGAATAAGTATGCAGTACAGTAGTGATCGTCTGTCATGCTCGATCGTGGATGCCAATTTTTGCGAGTAGCATAGTTTCGTTTTTGCATGACAAGATGGCAAACAAAGTATAAAGGACTAGCTGTATCACCTATTTCAGTTTTTTTGTGCAGACATCTGCTTCACTACCGTTAGATTGATTTGTACGTCATGTCTGATAGCATCCATGAGACGTTTTTTGGCAAACGAAACAACGTAGGCCCTCACACTGGCTGTTAGGTCAATTTTATGGCCAAATTCCAGTGCACTGTTGAATCAGTTTCACGGATGGCACTGGGGAAGTATTAAATAAGCAATAAGTTCACTTTTCTGTGAGCCTACAATGAAGTACTAAAAGCCGCATATATGTTGTCCCCAACACTTCAACTGTGGTTGCTCTTCAGCATTCGTCGACATGCCATCTGGCTGTTGACTGTTTAGTCATAGCTACGACTAGGTCCATGTCGAATACACTTAAGGGAGTGTGGTTTGGGGCTTTAAAAGATGCATTTGGGAATCTACTGTGCTACTTTGTTTCAGTGTTGATTATCCTGATGGAATTTTTCTTTGCCATATTAACCTTCCCTCCGGAATTCCCAGATATCAACCCAATTTTATTGAGAGTGTTTCCTTCGAATACCTGTTCGTAGTGACATCCTTGTGGTGTATCTGGACCAGTTACAGCCTTTTTTTGTTAGTTTAGGTTCGTTGATTTATGCTCCTCTTTTATTGTAACTCATTTCTATAGCGACTATCCGGCAAATACACTGGTACCTGTACACCGGTGCCCTCTGGCAACTGTTCAGGTATTAGCTAGCTGTCATTCGTTGATGCACACCACATCCGGTTTGGTTGGAGACCCGATGGAGCAAGCGATGCTATCTTCAACTGGCTGGTCATTAAATAATGACAATTCAGTATTCGGACGAACCATACCTCGAAGTCCTCCGCTGCGAATCTGTCAACGGTAGGTTTAACCCCAGCTACACTTTATTTGGTATACTTGTATAATCTAGCCTCTTTGTTCTGATACATTCAGACTACAAACGTCGTCTCTGTACTCTCATTTGACCAGACTACGTTTCATTTATTATTTTGCTTGGTTTCCTGCGTTTTTATGGTCTATATTAAAGTGATCTAGGCGGTTATGGCATCCCAATTTACTATTTTGTTATTGGTGATCGCGAGGCGCACCGTTCAGTTGCTCAACTTATAACTAGTACATTCTAGTGGTTCGGCCTATTTCATTAATCTTGTACATGAGTTTACCCTCTACTGGCTTTATTGGGTGGCTGAAGCTTGAGTTTCATCAGTGATGCTTGCGCTCTCCATACTACTGGAAGTTTGAGAATAAAAGAAACGGTCTTCCGATTGTTTGTATATGATCACAGCTTTTAGGTTAAAACACTTTCCCCGATCCCTTCGATAACTTGGCGAGTTTAGTATTCCGTTTGATCTCGTCAGTCGCAACGTACAATACAGTTGACTTGCTAATAACGGGCCGGCGAGTCAGTCTGTCATACTGAAGTAGTCGACTCCAAAGCACACAGGTGACCGTGATTAACTACGTTTGCGCTCACTACGCTTGCCACTACTGCCTACCTTTTGTGGTCCCACCGGAAACGAGCAAAGTTGAGTTGGTGTAGCGTAATAACGATGGCTGGATTATCCGTGTCAACTTGGTGACCTTGTGGGTTTCTCTCTATTGTGTTTGTCTACTCCTCCGTGTTAACTATTTTATCAACCGCTTCGATCAGTTTCCACTCATGCATTGACTCAGTCTTCCGTCCCTTGTGCTTATCTTAACAGGGGATTGGGCATATAAGGTCAGAAACGAATGAGTTTATCGCACTGCTTGCTGCGTTCCTAAGATCTGTTTGCTTACTACAAGGTCATATGGTTGGCTGAACTACTTGATTCGTGTTTCAGTGCTGGTTGTATTCCATAACGTATTTCAATGGCTAGTTTATCTTTTTTGAAGAATAGTTTTTTTGAAGTAAGGCTCCTTCATTCTAGGGCTGCTGCACCGCCCTGGAGCATCGGTGAATTCTTGTAGGTAGCCGCCTGCTAAGGCTACTTTCCGAATGAGATGTTTTTTATCTCTCAGCAGTCACTGCCACCGATTCCTATCGCACGATTGTACGCGGTGTGACTTAAGCCAAGCTCCGTCATTGCAGCAAAAAAGTAAATATCGCGAGACGACAACGTTGTTTCTCCTCGGTGGTATCGTACTTAGAGCTATTAGTTTTTATGTGACTGATACTCAGCAACAAAAGATGCAGTGAAATGTGCCAAGTACTACTCAGAAATAGTGTCGTTGTCGTGGAGGTTGTCTTGGTTACATAGGAACTTAGTGCACACACAAAATTGGTCGACGACGCTTGATCAATATAAGCCTTGGGTTTATACTGCACAACAGCACGTTTTTCGACTTAACTGGGTCAGCGAACATATCGGTGTTCATTCACCCATAATGGCTACAGGTTCAGGTAGAAGATACTTTAACTCACCCCGCCTCTCACCTCAACAGTGACGTAACAGAGTTTTAAATGTCTGTCGTTTACAATGGATTTCCATACATATTTCGGGACATTTTTCATCGACTCACCGTTCTTGTTGTTGTCAACAACGTCTATTTCTAGACCCTGTGGAACGGAATTTGAAAACAATCATCGTTGTACGTCATAGGCGATCAGGCAACCTGAACACAGGCGAATATGATCAGGCGTTTGCATACGATAATCTGACTATTCTTAATGAAGTCAGTATCCCAATGGTTAGTACGGTTAACTCTTGAATGTGTGATCGGAATTCAACTTCCGGTTTTGGCAAAGACACACGAGCTCTAACAAGAGAACAATTTGATTTCACTGCTTCTCTTCCAAGGAGGCTAACTGAAAGGTTTTTGCGAATGCGTAAGCTACAACCAACTTCAAGTGATGTTCAGTTCATGACAATCACAATCCTCTACCACTTACCAGTATTTTCTGTTTACGTACATGCCACTGAAGCCGACGGTGTGTCGTCACTGCTTTTTACTGAAATTCGACTACAGTTTTTGTTACTCATTTACCCAATCTGTTTTACTTCCTCGTTCGAGCAGCTTCATGACGGAGTGCCAGCACAGCGCACAACTTTTTTAGGATTGCGGTACTACTGTTTAATAGTCAGTAGTTAAAATACCATGAATTAATCAACTGATTTCATATTGAGTAGCTGTGTGGGTTTGGGAACGGTTCCTTCAAGCTAGATGAATACTAACAGCAGGTGTTATGTTTCCGTTGACACTACTCACATAGGATTGCCTTCTTCTTAATCGGGTGCGTTCCGTTTCGTTCACGGTATTTTATGTGGATAACTGAAAGGTATGCACATTTATTAGGGATGATTTCCGTGAGCAGCATTGCATTTATTTTCGATCTAGTCTCCTTCGTTCATGTTCATCTCTTTATAGGTTCAGATTTAGCAGCACCCTTCGTCGTATGTCAGTTATTGTAAGTCATCAACTTCCTTCCGGTGTCGAGCAAACTTATCTTGTTTGTGTCAAAGGCTCTCCAGAAGCTCTTCTGCCCATGCTGATTGACGCACCGCCGGATTACAATGAATCTTATCTGACTATGGCTAGGCGGGGGGCTCGAGTTTTGGCATTGGGACAAAAATCTCTCGGATTATTATCTCATCAACAGGTAAGATGCGTTGTCACAGTTATTTGTCATCATACTTATAGCTTACACATTTTCATTTCGCTTCGATACTTGCTGTTACTGAAAGTTCCAATACCTTCAACTGCAGACTATTAGCTGCATTTTACGTGTAGTGGTAATTTGTCGGATTGTAGTTAATTCTATTAAGCTCTGTTTTACTGCTCACGGTAACGAAGAACTGACTGTTAACAAACTTAATCTAGTTAGTAGATAGCTTTTATTGAAAGCACCTTCCGATTGATGGGTCCATGCATATTAGCAGAACTCTACTTGACAACTGCTCATTTAATAAGATGAACTGTCGATGGGATCAAAATGTGATGAAAGTCTACCGCAGCTTTAGGGTTTGTGTCTTCCTTCACGGAGACAGGTGCAAACGTTTTCACGGTCCCTCTCTGTCATCATGTAATGTGTACATTACCAGGACGTAGCACATAGCTTAGAAGTAAAACTTATTTTGATTAACCAGTTTACCCGCTTGATAGCATCATAAGCTGCCTAGGATTCCCTTACGTTTGTTTCCCCTAAAGTGCTTAATTTCTCACTGGGTGTTTCAGCAATGCATTTTTCATTGCCTTTCTTTAAGTCATATACACAGTAGTTCCTATCAAGATTTCCACCTTTTTGTTGTTATTTCTTCCTGTCTATCGGTTGTCCCCTATTTTTTTTAGGTCCGTGATCTGACGCGTGACCAAGTCGAATGTGATTTGAATTTCTGCGGTTTCGTACTCATCTCATGTCCACTCAAACCGGATTCAAAAGACGTGCTAATGCAACTTTGTGATTCCAGTCATCATGTGAGCATGATCACTGGAGACAATCCGCTGACTGCATGTCACGTCAGCACCGTGTTGGGGTTGGTTCGGGCAGATTCTCCAGTCCTAGTACTGACTGGTCCGAATGCTTTGTGTAAGGGTTGTTTGTGTTCTCAGTCAACTCAGTTCCCCATGAGTACCTTGAAGTTATCGGCTTTTACATTACAATGGTGCATGTTTACTGATGTTGCATATAAGTCTTAGCAGCATCGCTTTGGTTGGCTCTTCTACAATCAGAATGCGAACCATGTTGAACCTCATAGTAATATGAGCTACACCTCAAAGCGAAAGGTGCGGTAACAAGATTGGTTGTATCCTGATCATAGATTGTTTTCACTTGGCACGTAAGTGACCGACGTTTCGAGCACAGTTGGTTGCTCTCACAACCGTTTTTAACTTGCCCTTTTAACGTTGTGACTTAGTTTAACTAATTGTCGTGGCATCGTCTGTCTCTGTCAACGCTGCGTTCTACGTTTTCTCTATCAACCTGGCGTGGTATTCATCGCTCTACTGCAGTTCGTGATACCTTTGCTTGCCGAAAATACCCATCAAAACTCTTTTATTGCTTGTCACTATCGTCATCTACTTGACTTGATTTGCGCCTATGATCAATCATAAAATGATCTATTTAGCTCACCGTAGCCGTGATTATGCTTGATTGCTTTTGCGA
>LUCH01000048.1:42122-135440 GCA_013368495.1 Paragonimus heterotremus
TCCGGAGTTAAGAGGATCAGTCAACGTTTGTTTAGAATTACTACTGAAACAGTAGAAATCCACTTCTGTCGTATCTACAGTGATAATGGCGCCTGCCGTAGTCACTAACTTGAACCCGGTTACCACGACCATTATTCCCGTCTTAGTTCAGGGAGCTTTGCTATATCCAACCCACATGTGATCTTTTGTACCAGCTGGCACCGAACATATTCCACTGTGTACGATAGAAACTCGACTTAATTTGAATCTGTTCACATTCCTTTGTATGGAATCGCCCAAGTTGTCATTAATATGATGGAGTTGAAAATTAACCAACCTTTAATCAGACAGTTTATGGATTGTCGCTAGCGTGCATTTTTTGGTCACACTTTTACATTGGACGTTCACTCAGTTGGCCTAACTGGTAACAAAGATTTAGTTTTACAAAAGATGCTTATACGTTTTGCTCTCCCCAGTGTTCGTTGCCCATTGGCGAGTCATTACTTTCTAGTTATCGCTGTGGATTCACTTTGTCTGTCAGATTTGTTCATTCATACATAACAGTCCTTTTACTGGGTTAAACAGAACTGAATACTTTTGCTCTGTTTAGTCAGCTGTCGAGGTGACGTTTTTGGCTAACGTAATCACCCGGATAATTGCACATTAACACATCTTTACACTGTATCTGGCTACATGAGGGTTTTGAAGCTGATATATTGCGTGGTGACTATGTTCCGAGTAGGAGTAGGAAGCAACTGTCTGTTGCAGAATTCTTATCATAATATTGCTAGCTTCTATAGCGTGATTTTTATTTAGTTTTTTTTTTGACTGAGGTGGTTTTTCGTGACCGCTGGACGAGAAGGGTTTGCTATTACAATCTACGTTTTTTGTTGTTGATCATAGGATTCACTTCAACGATCGTGTGTGTTATGTTATGGTTCACCCACAAAACTGTTTCAGAGTCATTGTCCTACAAACTTTGATATGCATACACCGTTATCCCCAGGTGAACAGTGATAAGTGTCCTCTGAAATTATGTAATGTGAATTTTCCAAGACACCATTTTGAGTGAGAACTGACTCTTGTTTAGCAATTGTGTTTTGGATCTGTTAATTTTGTAGATAATTTTTACCTGTTCCAAACGCAACCGTAAGCTTCTTTCTCTGACTTTTTCAGTTTCCGTGTTGATGCTTCTATTTTTCACTCCCAGGTGTTGCGCTTCTCAACGAAGCGGAACGGAATGTGCCAGCTGCTCCAGTTAACGCGGGCTTAACTGGAATCAGATCCAGTTCAGCTGGTAATGTACGTGGTCGTGTCGGTGACCATAACTCTCTCGCTGCACGTGGCGACGGTAAGGGCCCTATCAGTACGCGTTTAACATCGTCATTGTCCGCTGAGGCCGAACAAGATGTGTCCGTGGTCCGATTAGGGGATGCAAGTATTGCGGCTCCATTCACTGCTAAAATGCCTTCACCTTCCGGAGGTAAGTCACTTTATTTTTCGTGTGAAAAGCAGATGACATTTTCGACGTGACGCATTGTTACTATATGATGTGATAACGGATACACAACTCACACAGTCGAATATACCAATATGGACTGCTGTGAATCGTTCTTTTTCGGCCTGACCAACATGATACTACATTGTGACGTAATGTGGCAAATCACTAGGAGCACCGGTTTGAAGAATGTGCCATCCAATGTCTCATAAATTGTCTCATGTAATGGATTCTCCTTTATTATCCTGTCAGATGTTACCTTCGTTTGGAGTTCTTTGAAGGCGATTTCCACTCAGGCTGATTGAACTCTTCTCCCACAAAAGCGGAGAGAAAGTGCTCGCCAGTCTACTTATCGGTGTTACAGTTTTAATGCTCACTAGTGATGCTGGTAGATTCCAGTTCGAACTGCCGGGACAGTCGATCCTCTAGAATGGCGCGTGTTACAGTAGGATGGGTGGATAGCTGGATCTAAATGCAAAATTTCCGTTTTCTCAGCTTGGTTTCAACAGTTACCGTCTACCGCGTTTTGGCGTGACGCTTGAGTCATGGATTTGAATCTGGCGGAAGCTCTGATTTTTCACAGTTAGATCTTTCCCAAGCTGAATTTTAAAACATGCTGGATATGAGTATTATTCACTCTTCTGAACTCTAATTTGATCGTCACGATGCCGTTAAACTCATTAAATTAGGTAGACTTGCGTGATATTTTCACACAAACATCGGACCCGCTTTTATGTTCCCTGGAAACTACGTGCAGAAGCACATCTGATATAAGTGTTATGTGAAGGTTTCCGTGCGTTCTGAGCGCGACGTTCTTAACATGCAGACAATAGGGTGGGGAGGGAATATCCAATAATTTAACCCCAGAAATTCTAATGATATTTTGTATCCCTATATCTTAAGGTTGAACTTTTCCAATTTTTCCCAGAACCATTTCTATTTCACGCCGTTCGGCTAATTGTCCACCTGCTCATCATTGCTGTTCATAACCTGGGTTTTAGCAACTTTCTGCGCATTACATGTGTATGTGTGTCCGTGCTGATCTCGCCACGTACTCGATTCATCCATCTGGTTTCACCAACCACTTATTCGTTCCGGTTCGTGGTTGATCACAGGTTTTGTTGTGTTCAGCCCACACTGTACATCTACTCGTGCTAGTTCAGATATCCGTTCGCAACTTCATCAAAAATCAAAGTACACTGTTCGTACATTCCATTCTTATGGGATGGATCACAGTTGTGAATCGTATAGTTAAATGAAGAGCTGTCTTCCGTCTGGTGGTCGGTTTGGGCACGTGATAAACAGTCACAGCTACACGACGCAGATAAACAATACCAGATCCTGACTGCGTGATTGTTTTCATGTACAGAGTTTGCAATTTCCTGTCGTTCGATTTTTATTCAAAAAATCCTCTATCTCTATTTCTTCAGTTTGTCATATTATCAAGCAAGGTCGTTGCACTCTGGTGACCACTCTGCAAATGTACAAAATCCTGGCCATCAATGCACTGGTTTGTGCATACAGTTTTTCTGTGCTCTTCCTCAAAGGATTCAAAACTTCCGACGCGCAAGCTTCTATCCAAGCGATTCTCCTATCAGCTTCGTTCTTGTTCATTTCCCGATCAAAGGCTAGTAAATTTTTACAGATCTTTTAAGATTCACAAGTATTTTGGTATTTTTAGAATTGTAAACTCGTTTTTCTTTTTCACATTTCTGTCGTATACAACAGCGAGGTCGGAATTGTCTGTCTATAGCTACACTTACTGTTAAGATCATGCGGTCGCGGACGAACCTGTCGGCATTCAGCTAGTCTCTAATCTAGTATATCGTATGACAACTACGCAAAATCTGGAGGGAAATGTTAACTTATGCGTGTGTCGTATGAAACTTTACTTGAAGTAAACCCAGAATATTTAGGTGGATAACTCCATTCTTGATTAATCATTCGTCTAAATGTAATGTTGGAAAACAATGGTGGATGTTGAAATGCTAAAGTTCCATTTTCTTCGTGACAACGTCGGTTTTTACTACGTCAGCATACTTCAACTTGGAACGATGAGATGGTGTATCATTCCTAAGTGCAGGAGAATAAATCTTTCGTGACTCCCACTTATCCTGTCAGTTGTCCCAAAAGAATATTGTGTGTAGATCTTTCCGGCCTTTCTTCCATTTCCATTATCACAGCCTCTTAAAACCCTATCCAAAGAACGTCCAATCCCGAACATATTTAACCTGTACACGCTACTCACAGTGACGCTCCAATTCCTTGTCCATTTCTCCGTTCTGTATACACTGACTCAAGAGGCGGAAGTTCGCATGCCCGTCAAGTAAGTCCTTTAACATGGCGGCAAATAGACTCACTATTAATTGTTACGATGCTTTTTTTCGATACTGTTCGCCAGTCGTTCAAGCTTGATAATATCCGGTCAGTATTTTTTTGCAGTTCTCTAATTACAATGCTCGTTTAACACGAATGGACTGTTTTGCATGTCTTTCTATCAAGCAACGATTAGCCACATCACACACTCCACTCCGCTGGCTGTCATTCTGCCCCCTGGCGACTGTAAGTTAACCATAATCGAGCTTAGATAATAATGGACAGCTATGACCGGATATTGACATGTTGTCTGTGATGATCAGGTTATTGTCTACACTAGACTGGGGTGTGTTTGCTCGCTCGTTAAGCTAATTTATGGAATAAATTCTGTTAATCGAGTTGAATCTCGTCTGAAAGCGGTCATCAATTCGAACTAATCGTCTGATCTACCCGACAATAGGCGATCATTTCATATTCGTTAATCGGCCCAGCATTTCTGTTTCTCTTCATTAAGAACTTGGTTATAACTAGTTAAATGTTCAAAAAGCCTATTGATAACCTCATATTTCATGATTCACGTCCTGGGCACTTCGGATGGCTAGATTCAGGAAGTCTGACAACACGTTCCCCGTGTATGTCTCATGCAGCCACATAACAAAAAAGCAGTCTGCTCGTAGTGTTTCTCGTTGATGTGGAAACAGTCACCATTTTGAACGGGATGCAAATGATCATCACACAAATCTCCCATTCGACATTGGTGTCAATATTATATGATCTGATCATCCTCTGTTCCGTTCTTTCGTACTCCAGGGCATCCGTGCGCATAAAGCTCATTTGTGTTTTTTCCTTCATTACTCACTGGACGTTCAACTAAGCACATTTATCAGTATGCAGATTGACAACGTTGTTCACGTGATAAAATAATATTCAATCTTTCTATGTATGAATGTACGTACGAATGAAACCACGTTCGATGAAGCATATATGGGGACAAATGATCCATGAACGAAACTAGAAGAACAGGCAACCTTTTGAGAACGCGAAATAGTTATTAACTGGACTACCATATAGAGAACACGAAGTTCGCTGGATGAATTTATCCCATACACTCTTTTCACAAACATGTAACACTTGAAACTAAAAGAACCGAGCAGTTCGCTGATTAACAAAAGAACAACTACCAGTGATTTCCTAAACTGGCTTCATCTTGACTAGGAAACCGAGGCAGGCGTATTGTAACTGTTAAATCTCCCTAGGCGCACAATTTATTACAGTTGAACGCCTTGACCATGCAAGACGATACGGTCTCCTCTGTTTTGTGGCTGGACTGAGCTATATCTAGAACTCGATGCAGCTGTTGTTTGTTTGCGCGGGACTAAATTAAAAACAACGATATGGATTTAAAACAAGATCTCCAGTTTTCGAACCTAACCCTTGCATTTGTGTTTGGGGTTCAGTTAGGATCCTGTGCTTTTGATTGGCGATGTTGTCGGAAACTGTTTAGTCAATGACACTTGTGCTGCAAACCTGTATTTCCAAAATTAAGCTCCTCTATTCACTGATCGTTTGATCATCCCCCACGTTTCGTTTCCGTTCTTGTCTTTTTTATCTTTTATTTTTAATGATACGGATGTCCACTCCTCTAGTCGACCAACTATTATGTAGGTAACGCTGTACATGGTTTGTTTACTGTGATCATGTACAATGCACTTTAAACTGGCAAGCTCTTAGACTAGATTTTATGTTTACTTTTAACGATAGTCAACACGACTCACTGTTAGTTATGTCGATCACCTCGTTAAGTAATTCATTTCCATTCTAATTCTAATGTGATAATACTGATACCGATTTCGAACAGCATTTTTTATGCCGTACCGGTTAGGAGCTAACTATGTCTGTTTCTCCCTCTTCTTAAAATCAAACTTACTTCTATATGTGACTATATCTATTTTCTGTTGCCTTCCCATTCATTCAGAGATGTTGATTTTATCGATGTACACGCTGAATTCGAACCCTCTATCCTAAACACAGTGGTGTATCTGATTTCAACTGGAATGCAGGTAAGCCTTAGCTAGTTCATTGCAACCAATTGTATGTAAATCCTATAGATTGTTCAATCTGAACTATGCTGACAACATTGTTGGGTTGAATTTAACGACGCGCCACTTGGCATCATTCAATTCTGAATTGGCAATGCTTTCATATACTCTGTAGGGATCGAATGTTTAGTTTTTATGTACTTACGATACTTTAAACGCGAATCTCACATACTGTGTCAGTCGTAAACTTTCTTGTTTCCAGTGGTCGCGAACACAATGTAGCTGTTTGTACCAGCAGTAAATTTATCGGGTATATGACGTAAACAACTTGTTATATATTTGTATCATTTTGTTTGACAACGAGTTTTAGTGTAGATGTGAAACGTCACAATAAATACCCATCACTCGGTGTTTGTCCTTTCTGCACTTAATCATATATATATATATATATATATATATATATATAATTAAGTGCAGAAAGGACAAACACCGAGTGATGGGGATATATATATATATATAATTAGAACTACCTAAAATAGTAAGCTTGTCACAAGTGAGATGAAGACGAAAATCGCGGACTATGTAAAGAGGTTATGGGAGGATAATGTAAGAAAAAGATGTTAAACCGATGCACATGGAGACTTGAGAAACGTGCACCATTGACTTCTGTTGTTTGCCATATCAAACAACTTTCTTAATTTGAAGCAATTTGTTCCCTTTGTGAATTTGAATAAGGCAATGAGAAGACGTAAATCATGTGATGTTCTCGGGAGTAACACTTCGTACATTCTGATCACACATAGACATGTAACTAATTTTACAGATTAAGATAAGATTCCGTAGGGCGGAAATAATGGCTTAAGGGATTAGACAGACGGACACGGAAATGAAGATTAAACAAATGGGAATGCTGACTATCAAGGCAGTCGCAGCGTCAACACAAACTGTTTTTGAACACACAGGGGGGATTATAACGTCTGATAGTCAAAGCCTCAGTAAACTGGAGGATACGTTTCCGGTGACTTCGAAAAATCACAGAGAATGCGTCACAAACCTTGACTCTGTGTCCTGTTTGGATTAGGTGTTTCGCTATCATCATCAATAGCGAAACACCTAATTCAAACAGGACACAGAGTTCACCACGCCTTGTGATCTGTTCTCAGTTGCCTTTACATTCCCAAAGTGGTTGTCTTGCAAACTGTAGTATACTTGTTGCTGGATGGAATATTCCGGCGAGCGTCTAGAAGTTTCGGTGATCACATAAAGACCTAGTTGTTAGCAGCTAAACGGGTGTTAGCACCACACGTATAAATTACGTGCCAAACTTGAGTTCAGCGTGCCTCAGTGTCGTCTGATGGTTGACATCCTAGACTAGAAGTAAGCACGCTGTGGCAGATATGGAACACTAGTGTCTCTGACAGTTTAGATACGAAAATCTGTGTTTGACGATGAGTTTGCCTTACACCGAGGCGTAGGGCGAATTTAACACATCCCAACGCATGATCGTAATTCATCCATGTACTCCAGATTGACCTGTCTTCTTGGAGGCGGCTAAACCACCGATAACTGGCGAACTATTTTCTCGCATGAATGATTTGACAATAGTGGTTGCTAGATGGCATGTTGACGTCCAAAGCTTCGAAAATTGGCACTATTCGGGAACGGACAATTATCAACACAAAGTTGCGATAAAAGTTCACCACTGTCTATTCTGCGAATACCGTAGGAGTGCCGACCACGTAGTTCACGGTGGTCAGTCCCTAGCCTGCCTACTCAGGCGTTCAGGTCCCCAACCGACACTACAATGTCTGTGTACGACATGGTATGCGACGGTGAATGAGCTTATAACAGAGCGCATCTTTGTGTTTTTATGCCTCTGCGGTGTGTTGGAAAGCAGATGCCACAGTAATATACAGGTGACATATGTGATTGGCTATTCTCGTCGTTCTCATTATTCCTTCGGTTCTGATGGCGCATAGACCGGTATCCTCTCAAGTATTGCTTTCCTTGTATTTATATTTATGGAGATTCTAACATCGGTCTGGCTAGTGACTCAAGCCTTCGGGTATCTAGACAAGCGCGCTATGAAGCAGACGATGATGATTGGAGATGGAGTACTACGCCAGTATCCTGGAGCCGTTTCAGAAAAACAGCGGATATCAATGGCAAGGGCCTCCAAAGTACTCACAAGAGCTACCTGTTGAATCGTCTGCATAAGCGTTCGAACAGTGAAAATGGCAAGGTTAAATAGATTTGGGGGAATAAGTAGGACTCTTGTTGATCGGACATGGTTATCGCTTTGGTTTTTGAACGCCATTCTTCTGACTATGACTTCAGTCATGAGCTGCAAATGAGATAAGTCCCCAGAGTGTGTTCAGTAACAAGGTTGATAGGTCACCAAGTAAAGAACCATTTAACAACTGGGGTAAATGACACAAATTTGTGTGGGGAGATGGATTATGGTATGGGAGAGAAATTTGCCGCCTTTCCTTCGGTTAACGAGTTACGGTAGAAACATGATGCGAACTTCGTGGTCAATAATAAGTCTACAAGTTCATGGTGGTTTTGAGGTCAGGATGCTTCCCAGTTGTCCATATCCCACCAGGAGGTTTACTTGAAGGACCCACCCGGAAAATCTGGTTCAAGAAGCTTGTTCGCAAGACAGCTGGTGAAACTCGAGGTTGGTAGCCCACTGGGAATTGGTGACCAGTGGTACAGTTCATGCGTCTCCGGATAGATTCCATACATCCAATGTGTTCAGTGTACGCCGCATGAGTTTACGACAGAAGTTGCCCAGTAGTTCGAAGGTTCACCGAGAAAGCGGTTCTGGCGTAGTAGATCTGCTGAACCGAGGAGTCCAAGGCAACAGGGCTATTGTGACACTTGCCTCCCGCTGCCGGCGGGTCTAGTAAGCGAACTGGCTCACACACCCCTTGAATGGAATCCAGCCATTCAAGGTACCCCGTACCGCTTCTTACGCTTTGGAGGCAGTGGTTACCGCGGTGATTAGTACACCCTCCCAGGGATTTGCGGACAGTTGATGAAGGCCGAATATGTTTGCATACTATTCGGACAGTATTCTAAACGGATTTCACCTTGCTAAGGAACCCATATGCTCCCGTTGGATCGTCTAAAACCCGTTCGTAGTCGGTTAATATACACTATTTTGTAATGCCATTGAGAAGCCTGCGTGAAACTTTATTGAATACCCTGTTGCCCATGGTGAATCCACCATAGCCTGATAGCATTATCTCTCAGTGTCCACGACTGCTTACTCACTAGGTGAATATCTCAATTTCGCAGTTACCTCGCACATGGGAGCCCATCCCTCAATCCTTAGACTGGGCAAGAGCCCAGTGGTGTTGGGCTGACCCATCCTGTCACCCGAATACCGGCTGAATTTCTGGCATTGCTTGGATCAGGCTAGATACAATGGTGGTGAACGTGCTACATATCAGTTGTTAAGCGCGCCCTTTTACAAGCGATGTTCACAAATCCATCGATGATCTAGTGGATTAGTGCGTCGGTTCATTTTGAGCCTCGTTTGCATGATCTTCACCTGATAGGTTGAACCATTGGTGCAATGAAAATTGATGTATCATATATAAAATGGCAGTTTCTAAACTTGTTGACACTTGGAGAGCGGTCAGATCAAGTTTTTTAATGTTGATCGTGCAGTTAAATGTCCGGTTTTTTAAAATGCGGACGATTATTGTCGTATATCTGAGTGACTGAACTGAAACAAGGTTTCACGTAGCGTTGTGGCTGACTTGTTAAGGTATTATCTTTTGTCTTGTTATGGGTGACTAGAAACTTTCTTGGAAAAAGTGCCGATTCACATCAGAGCGTGGATTTTATTTACGTGTTACCTTTAAACAAGATAGACACTATCATCGCTATCGGATTAGCATTTTTCTTACCACATTTGGGTCAATCTGGTGACTGGCCCGAGTGTCATTTATGCACACTTTTAGCTTTTTTCTCCTATGCGTTCACACCGATATCTGTCGGAGCTCCGGTAGTATTTATTGAGGCTTAGAGAAATTGGTGAAAATCCCAACTGTGTCTATGTGCCTATTTTATGTGAACCTTTTGGTTTTCGCCTTTTATGTTCCTTATGATTCATCTTCATGTTCATGTACATCTAGAATGTATCTGGAAGATTACGACTCTTTCTTGTCGGTTTTCTTGACGACTACTCATCTCGACTACATAATTTTATATTGACGCTAATATGCACAAGAATAGCCACAAAGATATTCGAGCTGGTCACATTTGGTTAACTTCCGATTTTTTTATGAGCTACTTGACTTTCTTTCGTGGTATATCAAATCTTGTGGATAGTGTTAACGTTAAGTGTTTCTATGGGAACTTATCAGTGCTCTCATATCCGTGATGCAAATGTGTCTGGCAGACATGTCTGTCAATCCTCGAGAATTTCGATCTCGCCTCACAAGCTTCGTTGACTTAGCCACATTTTACGAATACCACATCGTGCTTTGTTTCCGAGTGGTGAATCAGGTTGGAAGCGGCAGCCCGGTAGTTGTCACATGACTTGGGTTCGGGTTATGAAAACACTCTGAAGCTTGCTTCAATCAGGCGCTCACGGCTTTCTAACTAGAGTCCGAAGGACATTGAACACTTTTGGTTGAGAACGCTGTTTGATATGGGGGAAAATTGAATTCAGTGGCGCTCGTATTACGAGTCTCTGTGTATCTTTGTGTTTTTACTTTCTTCAGCTTACACATTACCTTTTTTTCTGATATTGTGACACGTTTGCCATCCCATATGGTCTTTACTTGTTAAGTGTATATAATATACTGGTGGATTTAGCTAAATTTGAGGAAATTTAATTATGACCAATGTGAAATTCAAATCAGCTCTTGGCGCTTCGTTTATCTACGCTTACCATTCTCTGTAAGCCGTGCCCGTTATATCGCATGATATCCATCAGTTACTCCAAGGAAAGCACTGTTAATATGGTATGGTTGTAGCAACACCCATGGGACCTACCAACACAGCGATGGTGTGCAACGAATTTCTTCCGCTGATTTGATGGTTCTAGTTATCTAGCAATTTACGGGGTGTTCACCGAATCGTTATTACGAACAAACTCAATTACTGGAAATTCATCGGAAAAGCAGCCTGGTTGAAAACCAGTGTTATTTTTATAGGGAAATTCAACGGAAGATCCGTATTATTGCACGCTGTCTTGTGCTTTTTCGGGAAACTCATCTGTGACTATGATATATCTAATATACAGAATCATTGGTGCGCATAATTTTGACAGACAAATGGTCAGTAGGTCTCAGTTTTTCTGTCTGTGCGGGGGAGTGCCACAGACCGTAGTCATTTTTGGACATCCCAAAGCGATAGTGCTCATGAGTACTGCTAAAAGCAGAACATGTGTGTGTGTGTGTGTGTGTACTGCACTTTTAGCGTGACACATTCCTCTTCGACAAACTAAAGAGAATTTGTTTGTTCATTTCTGTGTGTGCCTTAGAACAAGTGCTTTCCCTACTTAATCAGATCCTCGTTAGGTTCTACGCAAATTTTGATGTATATTTACTTGAATTATTCACAAATGGTTCAGATATTAGATGAAAACTAACGGAGTAATTCTAATTAGCTCATAGTGTGATTTAGTCTTGTTCTGTTGGAATTTCAAATTTTCTATCTCCTCTTATTGCTTGTGTTGTTCTCCCAGTCTCGCAGTGATTGACAGTTTGTTTCGCGTGTCTGTGAGTAGCGGATACATTTTCACGTTATAACTATTACATATCTGCCTTTATCCGTTGGATTGCGTGTGACGTTTGAACAAGTTATTTGTTCGGTTCCGCAGCTTGCATTTTTGTTAATCAAACCGTCAAGTATGTTTGCTAATATGTCTGCGAGGGTACTACTTTGTCTACATTGCTTTCATTTTACGAGTCTAAACTTAGATGACTAATTACAAGTCAACATAAGTTTATTTCGAAGTGTTTTGGTTCCCGCTTATTGATACTGAGTTGGCTAACTTTTGGTGAGAATTACTGTACCATCTCTTCGTTGCTTACTTTTGTTAGGTCTCTGGACGTTATTTTGCTTGTGTCCCTTAAGAACCGTTAGCTGATTCTCCCCCCTTTAATCAGCTGTTAGGTTGGAACGTCCGGATGAACTCAATGCACTTCACATGGAAAGAGCATGTCTTATCCATGCGAGCTGAGTACAGTAGACCACTGCTTATTTTCTTGTTAAAGTATATGCTACATCCCGTTTTCCCGCTGATGATGTGATCGGTGTATTTCGGCTTAGCGACGAATCGTTGTATTTGTGATACATGCTTTTGACTTTGTAAAGACAGTATTTCGCCAGTTAGTTTAAAATTAACAGTTTATGGTGTTATAACGTTTATCGAATTGCTTATTGAACTTTTCTCTGTTCGTCTTGTGTATGTGTACTTTGGGTTACTGTCTGAACGGTACGCTTGCAACACTGCGAAGTGTTTAACGCTTTGCCCATTGCCTCGGGTTGTGCTTTAAGAATTGCTTCTGTTGGACCGCTGTGATTACCTAATGTTGGATAATTCGTTTATGCAGACTGTTTTCTGGTCTGTGTACTCAAGCAGTTGTGTCAACAGTGATATCTCATGTGAAAGGAGACAGTCTCTTGTCCCCAACAATCTCTGCCAATCTTAATAATATTTAACAACAGAAGGCGGTCGTTGCTGTACAGCTGCGAAACGATATCTGTCAAAGCGGAACATCTAAATCATTTTGAAACGTTCGGCTGCCAGTGTCTGTGTTCAATCAGACGTTTCGGGTGGTATCTCCTTGTAAGCAACATTAGGATTAGAAATTGCATGTTTGGTGACGGTATTTGTACGAATTCATAAATTTGTGGGTATGTATTCAGGACTTCACTTAAAATTGTTTGTTATGTTGGAACTTTTTACCTAAACTGTAGCCAACTGTCCAGCGTAGGGATGTAGAAGTGGTTGTTCTGCTCGTCCCTTGACCACTGCCGGTGAATCTCATAAACACAGGAAGAAGGTTGGCTTTCACACAGAGCTATGTTATATCGCTTATCCTGAAGATAACGTGATCACAACTTTGTTCGTATTTATAAAATTGGAGATCACTAAGGAAGCAAGATCAAAAAATGGACCAGACAAAAGTATTGACAATTCAGCGAGGTCTCAATCAGAGAATGAGCGTGTAGGCGGAGTGCCAACAATACTAACGAAAGGTCGAGACCGTTCGTGAAACTCAGAGATTCACATATCCGTGGCAATTTTGAAGTTATTTAAAATAGTAGTGTTTTGGGCTTTTGCACAGCAGATATTTGCGGAGAATTGACGACTTCCCCGATACCCCCACTTACGAAGATTGATATTAGTTGATTTTCGCGTCAGTTTGAATAAGGATCAATGATCGACTTTACCGATGGGTTCAAAGTCTGAGAAGAAGGATTATCCTTGTAATCGACGGAGTAAGCTTTCTCAGGTAGCTCGAACGTGTTCAGTCATAGTTAAAGCGGTATAGTTCCCTGGTCATCACAGATTTCATTGCCGACACCATGACGTAACCAGAGCCGATTGCAGTGGCGGACCTAAGTTTTCCCTGCGACGAAAATCTCATAAGGGATCCTACGCCGGCGTCTGGTTATCACACTTTCTGCTCATTATTTGTGACTGGAGCGACAATCACGACCGCCGACAAGGGGTTGAACTGATGGCGGAGCGTGTTCGCGTGGGGAAAACTGTTTCCGTTCTTATTGTCTTGTCGAAATCATGACTGCTAGCGTGGTTTCGCTGTTCATGACTCATACGGGCTTCGGCAGGAGATTAGTTTATGCTCATCAGCTTATTAGGAGTCATCCGGTAGACAAATAGGAACTGCTGTAACATTTTTTCAGATGGCTCTCTCCAACCGCGATTTGGTAAAGGCACACTCGAATGTGTCGACGAAGCGTTCTGTCTGCCCGTTAGGCTACGGATGATATCGGGGCGACCGAACGTGTTCAGTGCTGTTGCGGCGGCAGAATTACTTGAACTGGGTACCACTGCCAGTCATAATAGTTTCTAAAGGCCTTACGGACTGAACGGAAGTCGAAGAGTGTTAATAGTAGTAATCACCGTTGATGAGATCAGTGGCGCGATCTCAGGTCATTTAGAAAATACGTCAGCCAAGACGAGATGAGATATCCTGTTTATCGGGCAGGCGAATTCGTCGTGAATTCTCGCTCGTAGATGGTGCGGTTGAGACCATGGAATCTGCACCTGACAGCTTCGGCTTTGGACAGCCCATTTGAAACTGGGACGATGTTTGATCACGTCCTCAATTTGATGATCCATGCTGGGCCAGTAAGCATAGCTGCGGCCGTTCGCTTTCATTCTGCTCGTGCTCGGGTGTCCTGCATTGAACTGGTGGAGGACAAGTGAGCGAAGGCTGGCAGGTACCAACGAACGATCTGTAAACATCAGACAATTTCC
The DNA here is from genome assembly GCA_013368495.1 of Paragonimus heterotremus. Taxonomy (NCBI): domain Eukaryota; kingdom Metazoa; phylum Platyhelminthes; class Trematoda; order Plagiorchiida; family Troglotrematidae; genus Paragonimus; species Paragonimus heterotremus. The sequence continues at coordinate 56,428 of LUCH01000048.1, forward strand.
GACCAAGGAGAGAGACTCGCATGGTTGCTGTAGCTGTTGCACGTCTGTTTTCAAGGTTGTGGTGAGCCAACGGCCTTAGACGTACTGGACAGCATAACGGAGGATTGAATCTTCTCGTTTAGCCCGTTTGATGTCGACTGCAGTTACCGGAAGGGCGCGGACGTTATCTGATAACTGCCGGATGGTATACGACTCAGTAGACAATGTGGCGATCATCGACTGATGGTTGGTTACTGATGGGCCGGAAGAGGGTATCGGCCTTCCTAAAATCTTGTGTCTTGCGGTGCTGGATCCTAAAGTCATAGCCCAGCAAGGTAGTTGTCCATCCTTATAGTCAGTTGGTGAAATGCACCGGTGTGCCCTTCTTTGAGCTAAAGATGGGTTGCAGTGCCTTATGGTCGGTAATTAGAATGTAAGACCGACTATAGAACAGTTTGTGAAACCGTTTTGCTGCGGACACTAATACAAGAGCTTCTTTTTCTATCTGGCCGTAGTTCTCATCAGCTGTAAGTGTTCCGGAAGCATGCATGATGGCTTTTTCAGATCCATCAGGAAACCTATGGAGGACGACAGCACTAACACCGTAGTTGGAAGCACCGGCTACTACGACGATTGGCAGCTTGGGGTTATTGTGGATCAAGAACAGGTTGGAGCTGAGCATCGATTTCAACTGAACGAAGGCAGCCTCACAGTCAATAGACCAGTGTCAAAATACACCTTCCTTCAGCGGACGTCATGCTACGAGGATAGAAACGCCCCGTGGTAATTGAATAAGCCAAGTAGTAGAGAAAAGCGAAGAGACATCTGTGGGTGACGACATATACTGGATAGTCCGGATGTTTTCAGAGTCGGGATAGTGATCGATTACGTTAAAAATGAAGCCAAGGTATTTGGTGTATTGAAGAGTAATTGGCATTTGTCCGGTCGCAGACGAAAACCGTATTCCTGGATACGCTCTAAGACAGCATGAACTCGATCTTACAATTCATCCGAAGTGGCTCCGACAGTCAAGATGTCGTCCAGGTACGTGGCTGCTCCGGAAAGAGCAGTGAGTAGCCTGTCTGTCATCTGCTTAAAACTCGCATTAGCAGTATCGATACCAAAAGACAGTCTTGTATATTGAAATAACCCGTGGTTGGTGTTGATAGTGACCAATTCACGGGACTCGGATGCTATTTCGGTTTGTAGATAAGCGTCAACAAGATCCAGTTTGATGAAAGAAGTTCCACTATTGAGAGCTGTGTGCAGATCGTCTGGTACCGGAAGTGGATAACAATTCGATTCCACGATAGTTGAAATGATCCAGGCGGAATACGACTTAGGATTGAGGATGTCCTGTTCCTCAATCAGTTTTACCTGTGCGTCCACGAGTTTCAAAGCCGTATATGGTACCGGTCTTTACGGACTGGAAACGAATTGAACTCCTGGAGACAGACTCAGGATTGATTGGGTCCGAGATCAGAGCCCCATTCCTTTTCGAAACACCGGCGCGAGCCGTTGGACGATTTCAATCGTCGTATCGCATGGCGCAGCAGGGGACCGCACCCGGTTACAGGTTGTTCGTATTGGGAAATCGGCCGGACCAAGTTGTTCTAGTCAATCGAACCTGAACAATTTGAAATTTGAACCAGAGACGTAGTAGTCATGGTTTAGGATGAGACGCAACAATACAATTGGCAAGCCGGTTGCAAAAAGCCGCCACATGCGCTGGTGGCTAATTGAGACGTCTGTCGAATTGAGAATCGGCTCAATGTTCTCCAGAGATTCTCTGAGATGATTGTAATATCCAACACAGTGTCCAATTACAGTCCAACCAGGAAGCCGTTTATCAGGATCGACACGAACTTCTGTTGACTACGAGCGTCGACTTGGAAAATGGTCAGCAGGCTCAGGGGTCTGCTAACCGGTTAGGATCTGAGCCTCGAGTTAAACTTAGAGTTTTATCACGCTTTGAAGCTAGAAGGATCATTGTCGCTGTGCTGAGTTTGACAGAATTCGTCTTTGTGCTTTAGTTGACCACATTGAGGGCAACGGTGCCATCTGAGAGGACAGTCAAGACGAATGTTCCAGGCGCCACAATGTCGAAGGTGATTTCTTGGCGTTTGAGCATTGGGTATGCGAGCCAAGTTTTGTAGAAATTGAACCAGAATGTGCTACATGTACAGCACTAGTGCCGTGTTGGAACATAGCGGCGTCGTATTTGAGGTTGATGAGGCGATGGCACTCAGTGGTGAGCATCTGGAGAGTCATCGTCGGACACTGCTCGACCTTGTTCAGTGAGTGAGAATGGAGATAAGTAAACCAAGATTAAAACGCTCATAATCGCGGTTCACCACTACGCTAATTATGCCGTAGTAGTCATTGCCGGACTTGGCCACTGGACTATGCCACTGGTATGTTGTGTTGAGCAAAGAATACTGATCGCCGTAGGTGGACTAGAACATCTCAATCATTTCCTCGAAATGACTATCACATGGTTTTTTTGAAAAATAGAGTTGATGTACTTGTACTTGACAATACCGAGTTTATGTAGATGACGGACCTTCCCGGCTCGTCCTATGCACTGAAATCGACAACAGGTCTTCGTACCCTCTGAATCAGGCATCAAGCGTCAAACTATCCCGGACATCATAACAAAATTCGGTGATGACATTTGTGATGTCGACGTTTGATTGTTTCCAGACTGGCCGACGCCGGCGGGACCAAGTTTAATGTAGATAAACGATCAGTGAGCGCCTCGATTAGTTTGCACTGTTGCTCGAGAAGACGTTTCAAACCAACAGGTCCACTAACCGTAATTGAAAAACACCGGGCCCATTCGGCAAACGTTACCTGCTTAACGGTTTGTTAATCAGCGCTGCTATACCACCAACACACAATGAAATACTCTTCGTAGTTCGTAGTTTAGTAAAGTGGTCGACACTGATACTTTGACTGCCTTTGGGACCCGAGCCAACCAAGCTTTTTACCGAATGATGATCACCCGGATTTTATCGGTTGCCGTCTTTGTTCGTTGTGCATATATGAGATTCCGAGCGAGAGTAAACAAAGTTCCTACCGTCTCAACGATATTCGTTTGTGCATTTTTGTGTGTGTGTGCGACATTACCTAGTCGATGCAGTTGCTGTGGGTCCATGTAGACGCTAGTAGAAACTGATTAACACTAGTATTCGAGATTAGAGTTAATTTGGGTTTGTCCCGTTTTAGTGATCCCATAGGCTCAAGTTGATTATTTTCCTTTGTGTCATTTGTCGTATCAGCTGTTGATGGAGATTCCGACTTCACTATGAGTCCGTTCGTGCTGTTTCACGTTTCATGTGTCAATAAATGCTCTTTTCTTTTCTACTTTATTCCTCTCATCGGCTTTCACTTCTTTTCAGGTGTCTACGATTGCTGTCAATTACAAGGGGTATCCGTTTATGGAACCGTTGACACAGAATAAACCGATTGTGATTTCTCTCAGTGTGGCTACTGGGGGTGTGATACTTCTCGCACTTGGCGCGTTTGCCGAACCCTTGCGTTTAATCCATCTGGATCCTCAGGTGAGACTGGTTTCAGTGCCGAACGATACTGCCACAGTCGGTTGAACTACCGTTCATGAGCATGATTAGTTCCTCACTTCTATTCGGTTGCATGACATTACCTATAGTATGCAGTGCTACTAGACGGCTGTTAGTTGCGTTCAATTTACATACCTCTTTTCCGGTTCATTCGCGCAATTGAATACGTATTTTTTTCTTAGCTTCGATGCATGGCTTATTGTTTCTTTGCATTTTCACCGAAGTCCCAAATCAAACGAGTAGTAGGTCTGTCTTCTGTAGACGTTTGGAATGAATGTAAGCAAAAGTTATTAGGAGCCGCTCATGAGGTTTTATAACGTGAGCACGTTCATGTTCGAGCGTATGGTCAATGTGGCGACATCCATTCATTGCGACTCATATAGTGGTTCGTTTTACGGGAAAGCCCTTTTATTGGCGCTTCATACAGGGTTTGGAATAGCATTATTTGGATCCTTTCCTCTGGAGATCGCTACAGGCTTGCAGGTTGACTCCAAGAGATCAGCGCGCACGATGTCATTTTCTAAAGAAGCGGCTAAATTCCACCCCGATTTCATGCACTTCTGTGACATTGAGAGTTTACGAAAAAGTAATGCCCTCGTAAATGGTAGTTCAAGCATACATTATGGACTCTACTTAATTCGCCTACTTTTTACGCATATTCCATCCTTATTGTACCCTTTTTTGTCTAGTACATTTCACTTTCGTCGCCTGACAGAACGTCCAGAGTTGTTTAGAAATGTTTCGTAGAATACAGCAGTGCGTTCGGAGCACTCATGAAACGACTAATCCAAATTCTCGACGAGCCTAACACTCAATTCTCAACCGTCGATCTTTTACGCGCCTGTTTTACTAATAGTAATAACTTCAATTAAGTTTCATCAACACATCACTGGTTCTTATTCCCAACTTACCTAGCGTTTATGTCAGTTATTGATTGCAGTTTTTAATTAAATATTCATTTGGTTTAGTGTTAGGCTTCGACAGCCTGTTCCACTTTCTCTTCCCACCTCATTGGGCAGTCCGTAGGAATTGTCAAGTTGGTCACAGCCCCGTAGCCTGTTTTGCAACTCATTCAACTTTGTGATGATTAGCTAGTGAGTTGGTGGACGTAAATTGGACACGGTTTGTATTTGATCATAGCCTTTGTATTATGACAGTCGTTCCGGCCACCACCATCCCTCTCGTAAAGACGTACTAAACCAAAGTTTCGCACTTGTTGGGGTTTGAGATTTAAATTTCCGTCCACGTTTTATTGAGGCAGTCTTGCTGATCTCTGAACTATGGATTTCACGTTAGACTTAATCGAAATATGGTTCTGGCAAACGCTCAGCCGCATTCACTTGTGTGTGATACCTTGGGTCACCTTGCCATTCTCATCCTAGTTGGAAAACTACGATCAAATATGAGTGTTCAGTTTACATTCATGCTTGTCGACGTGTTATTTTTACTGATGACGAGTGGTCAATACAGGGAGGTTTCTAACGGTTATCTATCCTTTCTTATGAATACCGAACCTCTACTTCAACTTCTTCCTGTTAAGTTCGTAAGTGTCACTTCGAGTGACGTGGTCGCTTTACGTTAGTAAGATTTTTCTCCAATGTCAATGGGCTAGCTGTTTGAAAGCTTGCTCCATTCCTCATTACTGAACCAGTCCATTCGGTATGCGTGATTCTCCACAAGATGTATTGCTTTTCTATCGTTTTTTCCGATTCGTTCTCATGAGACTCATATGACCTTAAAATCACTGTATAGTGAAACTTCTTATAACCGATGTGTTGATTCTTCCGTTTCTCACCACTTACGAACTTACGAGCATTTCTTGTCTAAAGTTCTATCTGATATTACTCACTGTCCAACTTTGGATCTCTCTAAGTATATTTCCACATCTGTAACTAGATCTACTTACAAGCATCCGTTTGCACGTATCTGGCCCCCTCCTATAACTTGTTACTCCTTATGTGAACTGTTACGCCAATTCTGTTTTGCATTTCTTAATCTAACTGTGAAATTAAACCAACAGTTCTTTCTTGTTAATGTTGGTTGTGACTGTTTAACAATTTATATGCGAGTTCGGTTGTGCTTATTTTTATTGTGTGACTCAGATTAATCGAGCTATTTATTCATCATTTGTTAGAGGTGTGAGTTGGTGAGACTCTTAAAATTCGCCTATGAAGATACACAATTGTCTGTTGTTGGTCCAACGTAACTTGATTTTGATAGTATCGCCTGTCTTTTTCATATATCCGCTATTGCTTGCCCGGCTTCGAATTACGTTATGACATCCGAATAATAGCGTTTTCAACAGATTTCCAGGGTTTGGGGTTGGGGCAAGCTGGATATTTAAACAAACTTTCCAGCTAACCCCCGTCGGAACCACTCTAGTCCACATTGCCGTTAAAGTTATTTACCAATGAGGCCCCTCATTCCTCTTGCCTATGAGACGGGCGTTGGCGTGTTACTGCTCCCTTGGCCTCTCGCTAACCGCGAGTCACCAATCATAGTAAAATGCACAGTCGAAGTAGGTTTTGTGTACATGGTCGCCGCATTTGAACGCTCAACCACGCTCACTTGTGAAGCACAGGTCTTTCGGTCCTCCTAGTTGTTTCAGTTATGGTTAGATGCTGGTTTCGTATTCATTATCAATGCTCATGTCTTCTATGTCTGTCAGTTAACGATGTGGCTCCAGTCACCCAGACATAAATGTTATTTTCAACTAACTGGTTGAAAAAACTGCCAAACACAAAACTTGAGCGTTTGACTTCATTTGCGCTGCACTTAATGTGAGTATTTCCCAGTTGATTAATAAACGTTTACAATCTCACTAATTCTGTCGGACTATATAGGTCTTGTTGTACACAATTTACATCCAAAAACTACTTTCTAGTTGGATAATGAATAAGAACTTCGTGCGTAATAGTCGCTGAACTTGCTGGGAAAATCTGTGAACCTGTGTGACACACAACCAGACGTGATTAAGCGTTACATTCCGATCTGATCTTTGACACTTAGTTCTGTGTTAATTGGACGAACTGTACCTCGCTTTGGCCAATTTTGTTGTGCTGTGAACAATCAGTCTTGCTTACATTCAGATTTGAACGTTGCAATGATGGAAGCGGTCAGATTTTCAAGTATCTTTAAAGTCAACAGCTGATGCCATCCATGTGGACTTCAGCTGTACATAGAAACCAGGTTATGAACATGTTTTCACATATCCTCTTACCACAGACAGTGTGCAGTTGGAAAACATTGGCGATAGCGAATTCATATTATTTTAACAGGTACAAAATGAACTTTTAAAAAGAGCACAATAAATGTTTTATTTCTAAGACAGTAATAAGTAACACGGCTTACGGTGTGAGTTTGATTGGATAATTTGAAGGCTGCACATGAACCCTTTTTCGAGAGAACGATATTTAATATTCATCACATTACAGTAACAAAATTTTGGCTTATGAGAATTTTTTTGACACACGATGACGAGGTTCCTCGTGCTCTGGTCAACTTACGTCGTTTCCCTAACTCGTTGGTCTAGAACACATGCTGAAAACTTTGACTTTGGAAAAGACATTTTTAATTTGTTTGCAGAGAAAATAAATCAACGGTTATAAAGGGTACGCAGTTTGACCCTCCACCTAGGTACTTCTTCCTTCACTTCGTGTCTAGATGTTTGGAATTAAAAATCACGGTAAAATCAACGAAAATTAAACTTGTTCACTACATTCTTTGCACACCCAAGTACCCAATTCTCACTAGCTTACCTAAATCAAGCGTCAGTTCGTGACGAACAATAAGACAAGCGCAGTCTGGTCAGCGCCATCCATTTGAGGCATCGCGTTCCATTACAGTTCATTTGCACGCCGTGTGCTGGTTTAACTAAGGAAAAAGACTGGACCACGTAGTTTTATTTAGCGAGTTTCTGTGAGACGGCGTGAACGATAAGCAGCTGTTTGTACTCGTGCATTCCATTGAAAAGTCTCCCTTTCTGGTCGGCGAGCTGTTTAGGCGATCTAGCGTCATCCTGTATAGTGCTTAGGTTATTCGGTGCTGCCATGTGAACAGTGAAGAGGTGCGATGGCGAATGTTGTAACCAGATGGCCTAGTTTTACTGGAACTAGTCTTATTTAGTCGTTTAATGGGATTCAGCGACATCTTACATATGTCACTTGGTGTTTACCATGTCGCATCTTGGCGTGGTTGGAATAAAGCACGATAGGCAGTCCATATCTTGGTGTAGACATATAGAGAACTGAACGTCAAGTTTGGTTTCTGTTGTCTGTGTCGGCTTCCTGGCTGTAGTCTGAACAAAATTGGACGTCTCGGGTTAGAATAGCCTTTTTGTAACTTCTGCAACTCATCAGCTATTACATCGTAAGAGTCATTTCGTCGCTCCCCTGCTCTGCGTGCAGTAAACTTACTCAAAAATCCGAACAGTGTGCAACAATAATATCAGTCATTGCATTTACATGTGTGTTTGTATGTCAGTGAGATAGATGATTAATAATGTCAAACCAAAATTCGCAGAGCCTCGTGTTCAGCGACTTGATGCTTGTTTTGATGTTTGGTGAGTAGTAGCAGAACAACTGGGCTCACATTTCTCCACTAACTTAGATACCACAGAGGCAGTGTGAGGTGGATTTCGATCGTTTCCCTCGGCTTCGGATGTCACTGAAAGATTTTGTTCCGTAATTAAAAGTTACAGTATGATGTTTTGAATTGGGTGGACTAGGCCCAACACCATTTTGTAACGACACCGGCTATTCTTATCCTGTTTCTCCACAACTAATCTCTAAGACAAGATCTATCTCCCAATCTTTATTGTTGATCATCAGAAAACATCCAAACTTTACTGACACCTTTATACACACCATCTAGATCATCAGGTATTCGTTTTTTTTTATGGTTCACCCCAGTGAGGTTGGAAATTTCAACCAGTTTCGGACAACTCGTATTATATTTAAACGGAGTTAACTTGCATCGAAAGTTAGGGGATAACTAATTTGACTTAGATGAGTTGTACTTAAGTTTCATGCTTGTTCAAATTAATTTTGTTACATTTTGAAACTAACTGACGATTGGACATTGTTGTCTGGTATTTTTTAGTTGGTTACCGAGTGAGGCATTAAATTCCTGGAAGACTTCCATTTCGGTTACTAAGGGATTATAAAAGCGTGAAAAACAGTTCTTTCTATAGAGCTATTTTACCTCTCTGCAATAACCAGAATTGGCAGTATTCTTCGATTTGAACACAATTCGAAATAGTTGACACTCCAGGACATACTTCTGTTTGTTTAAATGTTCACAGCAATTAAAGACGTATGCGAATGAGTTCTCAATTTTATTGACACAGCATGCTGTCCATGAGTTACACAGTGACTGGTGATTGTGTTGGGTGCATTTTCTTTCGGGAACTTGGCAAATCCACAATAATGATTCCATCGATCGCAGTTGCGGGAACATTTGGTAGTAGGGTTTTTTCCTTACTGAAAATCTTTTGTGTAATGCGAAGTATTGACTCATATTTCATTTCTGTTTCTAACGGCCTTGCATGTTACATTTATTCGACCAAGCTAATCTTTTGTGAATCGAAACCAGGCATGTGGTAACAAAACCCGCGAGCCACAAAAGCCACTTGGGTAACTGCTTTTAAAAACAGAGTGGTTAATGACCTCCATAGTAAAGAGTTGATGAGAAACCAATTTCAACCCTATCTTTGTTTGATGTGCTTGATAGTGACACTACCTGGGCGATTACCAATAGAGTTGACTTCGCACTTTCCTAGTGGTTTTGGGTTCAACACATTTCACAATATTATGGCGAATTTAGCTGGTTATGTTGACTATTTGGTGTCTGCAGACGGTACACTCTAATAGAGGACAGTACAGGGTACCGGATGAAGTTGTCTTTAGGTGACACTGTGTATTTGACATGAACTGTAGGTTGTATTTCGCATACCTGTTCAGGTTCACGTGAATGACTGTGCGCTTAAGAGGTGTTTTGACAGTGTACGCGTCATAACACACGTTGATGTTTTGGTTAGCGGAATAGCGACATACGTAATGATGCTTTGAATTAGTTTGATAGACTGGTGACTTAACAAGCTAATAATTCCATGTACTGTTTGTCACTGTATCGGCTATCTTTCGTCCTGTGTTAGATCATTACTCACAGAGACGATATTGCTACTTCGGAACATCACAGTATGTAGTCACAAGCAGTGATCATTTTCGGGAAGGTTGTTATACTTACTATTGCAATCGTTTTAAAGTGTTTTTATGCGAACCTTTCCAAAACAAGAACTCGTAAACCGTATGATTATTTCCAAAATCGCATGAAGTGTACAACTGGCAGGCGATTTTTCTCTCTTATTGTCGTTGAACATCGCGCCCTACATTTTTTCTCGTTTTCATACTTTTTTCAACAATTACACGCGTTTCATAGTCATGATGTGGTATTACGTCTATCCTCGGACTCGTACATAGTACCACCAACGCTACTACCACTTATAGTGATAATAATGTGTCGACCAATGATCTTGGGCGCACACACACACAATGAAAGGGATACAGTTGGTCCTGAAAGTCCCTTACTTGGTTACAACTGACATCCACAACTGCGGATGTCTGTGTGCATCCAGATTATGTGCCACACTGTAGAGGTTCACTGTCAACTTATCGCACTTCGAGGGAGCAAATGGCACACCGATTTGTAGTCTTACTTAGAGTCAGCTAGTTAGATAGAATGACACAATGAGCATCGTAGGTCATCACAGATCCGTTTTTGCAATCAGAATTCATTAGCAAACACCGGAACTATAGAACTGTTTTGGTCAACATTGTTTGTCAGCAACTATCATCTTGTCAAACATCTAGTCGAGCATCTTGAGCATCACAACTTCTACAAAAATTAGTTGCAAGAAGGAACGGATTGACAAGCAAGACAAATCACTAGGATACAATGGGTTCACTATTTGTAATTGTAATAAAATTCAGGCACGAACAGACTGGAATATATTTGATCGAACAGCAGCTGGCAAATTTTCTCAAACCCCTGAAACAATAAGACGCAATACATAGACAGCGTTTGGCCGTTTACCGTTTCGGTCAGTATTGTTTATCGGTGAAGTTTCTTAGAACTTCACGTTGAAATAAGATATCCCTTACTATTTGTATTTAGTTGTTTTCAGTAACCAAATTTAACTGGTTGGTCAGAAAATGTTTGCTGACAAACAATGTTGACCAAAACAGTAATGGTGTTATCCATCATCAGTTCTACAGTTCCGGTGTTTGCTAATGCATTCTGTTTACAAAAACGTATCTGGGATGACCTGCGATGCTCATTGTGTCATTCTATCTAACTAGCTGACTCCAAGTAAGACTACAAATCGGTGGGTCATTTGCTTCCTCGAATTGTGATAAGCTGACAGTGAGCCTTTACAATCTGGCACATACTCTTGATGCACACAGACATCCGCAGTTATGGGTTTTAGTTATAACCAAGGGATGGATTTGCAGTACAATTTTGAGGTCATGAGAATGACAGGCTGCATTCAATCCAAAGATACACCTTTAGCCCACTGTACGTTTATGTGGTTTTCGAAGAACGTATACGTGATGTGAAGCTGAATGTGCGATACCACGGATTAAGATGACCCCATAGTGTGACATATTTGACTTTTACTGGGTAGTTTTGTGGCTCATTCATAGTTCGCACAACTTGCTATGCTAGCGGGTTTGTTTTTTTCTGCCTCTGGAGCACCCGGACTAACAAAACAGCGGGCTACTCCATATTTGATGTATCTTGCAGAGCCATGTTATACTGCGTGTAAAGTCTACACAACTGTTCAATCATCGTGCGATCATGAAACTTATTTACGTAGTTATTAAGTGTAATTAATTACGTCATCCAGGCGCGTTCGAGGTTGGCAGAATTTTTGCATACGTTTTGGAATTTAAAAAATCCATTCAGCTTATCCGAAGAACTGCTATTAATATGAAGTTACACTACAACCGCATAACATTTTTCAGAACCAATCCTTCGATTAGGTACTACCGATTTGTCTAGGTGTACTCAGTTGAGAATGTATCGTAATTCTAACCGGACTCAGGAGTACTATATATACATTCATGTTTTTTCCCTCGTTTACGCACTCCCTTTCTATCAGTTACGTTTGATATTCTTCAAAGCACTCGCTTTTGACTTTGTGGGAACCTGGTTGATCGATCGTCTACTGGTGTTGGTTTTTGGTCGTGTCCAAAAGAAGCCGTTGTGATACACTGTCTGCGGGCCAAATATTTTCTGTTTGTTCACTCTGTCATTGTTTTCCATCTTGACATTCCCGCCGGTATGGAACCATTTCATTTTGTTCTTCGTTTGAGGATTCCAAGACTGCGGTATGTGAGATACCTGTCTACTGGTCCTTTCTATGTACACAGTTTCCATCATTCATCTCTTGCCCTGTTTCTTTTTCTCTTATCTTTTGGGGTTATTTTTTGAACCCACTTGTTTGCAGTCATCCATCGTTTAATGTCGGTTGCTTGTGTATGTGTATGGATGCATATTTCTGCACTTGTATGTACGTAAATTTGTTAGTGTGTACTCAAACTATCCCAGTGTTCATTACCTATTGGTGAAAATCTGGTCTTCGTTTTCTACCCAGCCATCGAATTTCGTCTCTCTTGTGCACCTCCACCTGTTCTGCTTCAGCCATGCTCACGTGTATCTGCTCCTGATTCCAGCTTATGGCAGTCTCCGTGGTGCCATGTGCTGGCTGTTTGAGACCGGATCGGTCACTCGTTCGGGCGTGATGCCACAGACTACTCGTTTTATGCTACTTCTCACACGCGTAATGAGCAGTACTACATGTTGTACAAAGTAGCTTGTTAGGTCTGGCAATGGATCATACAACTGATAAAAATTTGAAGCGGCAAAGCCAGAATCAATGCATTATAATGGTACCTGGCGTGTTACTCGCTATAGAGGCTGGGGACAGATCAAAGAATTGATTGCGTGCATTAGGTTACAGTGTGACATGAGATGAATTATGGCTTGTCGTCCGATTTCATGTGTAAGAAGACTTGCCGTTGTGAATGCAATTTTCACAACTGGGTACTTATAATCGTTCGATTGTCACTCGGCAAACTGTTCAGTATTTCAGATTTGGAGCGGAAACAATTACAAACAGTGTTAACGTTGGCTACATACTCTGTTTCTGTCAGTACGTTTGAACCAGCTAGTAGGTGTCCGTTGGTCCGAGCAAGCTCTTCTGACGCTTCGGTTTCTTGTATGTCCGTTTCAATTCTTATGGTTCAAATAGGCATAGAGTGAAGCGTTTGAGGGAGTGATCGAGTGAGAAATGCAATAAACTGGTTAATCTGACCGGGCGGTTATTTCCAGGCTGTTTTGCATAAACATTTCAGTCGAAAACATTGATTCCCGAAGGAGTTAAACTTATCTATAGTTTACAATGAGATTATTTTATGACCTATACTACTCGGTTTTCGCGTTTGTTTTCTGTTGGATGCGCTGTGCAACTGACTCGTAATTGGCATTGAACTACTAACTCGATTTCGACAGTTACTTTGTCTCTGTGGTGTCGATTTACACCACTCAACTAGACTTGCGTTCGAGCCAAACGTTTCTTTCGGTGGCGTTATCAAACTTGATTCTCAAGTTTCAAACCTTGAATTAAAAAAATATTAACATTTCCGATCGAACTCTGGAAGTATTCCATTATACACCCCAAAATCCAGTGACTTATTTAAGATCTGCCCAATCTTTTGTTGAATTTTCAACGTTCCGTTAACGTTGTTTCTTGTCATATCTGGGTTCCATTCTAAGGCCTCTGTGCTTTGGTGACTGGAATCGGTGACCGCATGATTAAAGTGCCCTGGACTAGAGGGTAACAGATTGACGAGTTGTCTATGGATGACGCAACAAGTGGGTCTGGGTTTCAGCTAGATTCCACCCGTGACTGACGTTCGGTGGATGACGGCGGTAGTTGAGCAAGTTACGGCTTCTTTTACAGAATTATAAAATATGAGACGTCTGATGTGCAATGACTTGTGGGGGCCTCCAGGACAACCCGTCAGAAATACCCGGGTGTTTAATGTGGTCACAAATACCCCGGTTATCATCTTTGTTCGGATTGGTGAAATCTGTCATGTTATTGGTTTTCAGAACTGCATGTCTGATAGGTAAGGTCTGTAGAGATAGGCGCTGTAATTTTTATACATAAGCGGTGTGCATCTTGAGGACCGGTTTTCTGGTACTAGCGGTCATTCCGATCTGTTTCCCAAGGTTTCAAGAAGAGTTAGTTTTGCGAGAGTCACGGACACTGATGTCACTGGTGCTTACTCATGTTGCAATGTTAAATGTTGCAGACGGTTATTGATCCATGTTTCGGGATTTTGTTGCAACGATCGCACTCATTTCTTATGTTTGTTGATGGTCTGTTCAATGTGCGATCAGGGATAACCGATTTGGGGGTATTTCAACGTTGCTGTGGGAGAGTGGAAGCTTCCCACCTAACCGGTAAACTTGGCATTCCAAGGCAATGACCACTGAAACAACACGTGAATAGTTTTGCTGTTCATTTAGTAGTAGGCTAGATTGGAGTGTAGCTTTAACATGGCAGTGGGAGCACCGGAATCTGGATGCCCTTTCAATACTGGTTAATATTTACGTAGGGTTGACTACGTGTGGGGTTTTCGTAAACATTGGAGACAAGTGTGATTGCTTGACTGATCTTAGCTGGTATTCGCATGTGAAGGGGGCAGTTTAAAATCCAGGTGATCGAACCCCCTTCATAGTTGACTGTCCATTTTATGCAATCCCGGGTTGAGTGTGGTGCTATTTTATTTGGCGAGGGAGAAGGAACTTCGCTATGTCTGGATGGGTTACGTCTGAGGTGCGTGGTGTCTGAGAGGAAATATTTAGGTGAAACAGACGTCACATTTTTATATGCCATATGGAAACAATTGTCATAAGGCGGCACGGGTGGGCTTTTAAACGATGTGAACAGACGACAGTTATACGGATATTCAGACACATTGTGGACTGTCACCACTGTTGGTAGGGAGCCGATCTGAACGATGCGTGTGTTAGCACTACTGGCAACGCAGACGTTCTATGCAAAATATGAACTTACTGGTGTGAGGTTTTTATTTTAGATAATGCGTCCTAGCTGTGCGAATCGACATGGTATCAGGGTAAGTGAATTGAATTTATTAAGGTAACCAGCTAGTGAAATATACTCTAATTAATGTTGGTATGCATGATCGGGTGTGCGGCAAACGTTCTATGGAGAAAAATTTCCCTGTATTTTCGACAGAAAGCGTGTTAGAAAAGTTACTCGTTGACTTCCCTAGTATCGTGGGGGTGGTAGACAACTCTCATACGTTCGTCCGAATAAAACTTGGGATCGGCTAGGGACTAGATGGAAAATGGAGCCCTTCCGGCCCTGAACCTTGCTTCAGAAGATCGGGCCAAATGGTTTGGGTCGCTGGGTTTCTGCGCTCACCAGCACTACAGTGATTATCGATCGAGAGTTGAATCAATTCTGATGGTTGCAATCTCCCATAAAGAGTCCGAAATGTCCCCCAGGGAATTACACGTGAATCACTAACCAGACAGGCTCAGAAGAACGGTATCGGTCTTTGAACCCTATTATTTCAGCAGGGGCTAAAGGTGAAAGACATTATTGTAACTTGTCAATCAGTGTAACGGTTGAGTACAGCAGCCAAGATGGCGTCGGTTTCGATCGTTTTGATAAAATCAACTTCGTAGTCGGAAGTCTAAGCTAGTCGGTTTATTAAACGCTGTTTCATTTTTGGTGTGTAGACTCTATTGTTTGAAAACATAAAAAATGAACGAGGAGAAACTACGAAAATAAGAGTAAGGGCTTGCTGAAGGACAACAGCGGTTAGACTCTAACTCCGAGAACACCCTGCTCTGTATCGAAATTTCTTGTATTTAATCAGTTTCCTTGTGAACTTGAGATACGAAATGAATTCTGTGCTTATCTTTGGAGTGGACGCACAAAATGTGATAGACTTGTAAACGAATTGTTATGTTAGTGTGGGACGCATCGTCCGCAGATATGATGGCGAATTTGGGGAGAACTGGAGTATCTAGAGGTGTGGCAATGTGAATGTGTAAAAAAACGGACATTTTAATGCAGTGTAGTTGATGTGGCGATGTTGTTTCAGTCTGTTTTGACCAGTTTGCTCTGTGTGTTGTGAAAAGTTGTGCACACATCTTGTACAGTACAGTTCTCCATGTAGGATATTCGTTTCTTAATCGATGAACATCGTATGCTGAAGTTTATTAGATTTTGTTTTACGGCTTGTCTTTTTTCAATGAGAGATGGTTTGCCGGCTTGAGTCAGTGGACTTTTTACATGCAACTTGCGACGGTGCAAACGTTTAGCAAAGCAAAAGGAAGTGTTCACCACCACGCAAATCAACCGGAATTAATGTTAGCTTCTTTCGGTTAGACTTTTCCATCTTACTCTCGATCCGGTCTTCAAAGATTTCCACTCGGTTGATATTTGCCTTTAAATCTACCTGGTAATTATATCAGCGGTTGCGCATAACCACTTTTAAAGATTTGTTCTGAACTTGCCACAAGCTTGGTCATTCTGCTGCCCGAAATGTCATCTTGCCACACCCACAAGTTATTGTCAGATTTCTCCTGTAACCGATTGATTGTTGGCTGATGATCACTAAGGTCTTAAAATCTAAGGCCTTCCACTTCTACGTCTATCCCTAGTCTGCTCTGTTTCTCATTTGATGATGAGGTATGAAATTTGATTAGACTAGTAGACTGTGTAATGAGATTTGACTGGAGCAGTCTCCTGATTGAAGAAGATTGAGTTGATCGGAGCTTATGCGCAAGTTGCTGCAAGCGGACGTGTAATCGATCGACGCTAATCAACCAGAAATGTTGACCAGCTGCTACACTATTTGTATTCCCCAATGAAAGGAGTGCTGTCTTTCCAACAAATTGAGATTGATTAGTACCGCTCAGAACTTTGTTCTGATTTTTTCGACTTTTGGCTGCTCACCGCGAGAAACCACATTTTTCAGACAATACATGTTTATACAACCGTTTTGGCACTGTAAAGGAGAAATCGTCAAATTGGTTGTAGTTTATCCAACGTAGACAACTTTTCATTCAACCGCGAACTGTGGACGTGTTCGAGCAAAACCATACATTTGAATTATGGCATATCGCTAACATAAGTGTACATATTTAACTTACCGTATAATAGACGTAGATTGATGTGACATTGATGTGACATTTAAAGAATTCGAATGAGGTGAACTGCCAAAATGATTTGATTTAAAAGTTGACTAATTCCAGTGGGGATGATGGATGCTTTAAGAAAAGGTGTACAACAAAACCGCCAGTCATGGGGCGTAATATCCAGCAAACGAGTGATTGTTCATCGGCTAGTAAACATACTGTTAGGGGACGAATTCATCAAAACAATCTAATATGGTCATCGGTGACGGCTGACGAAATCATTCGTCAACAAAGCACTGGCGTGCAAGTCGAACCAACTAGGAAGGTGCTTGAAAGTGAGCGTGGGTGTCACGCTGGCCCGATGAACAAAACAGAACGCAACGGCTATGGAATTGGCCCTACTTGGCCACATAATCGCGAAGTGGTCTAAACAAGCGGACTGTGGTTCAACGAGTAAATGGCCATATATTTGGCAACTATTTCATGCTATATATTCACTCGCATTTCATTCATTCATCGAACTTGAAGTCGGCAATACAGTGTGTTTCCCCTCAGTCGTGTTCTTCCTGACTCCGCGCAAGTAGACTGGATGAAGCTGCATAGCAGGGACCCAGGTATAGCATTCAAATCATAATAGAACGTTTGTCAAAGGAAAGGCACGTGACATCACATACTGATGTTGCAAAGTCTAACGACTATTGTAAAACATCTAGTTCTTTTACAGCGTTCATGGGATTATCAATTCACTATATTCCAAGCCTTCTGTGTTTTTTCTGTAGTTGTGACAGAAACGGGGAAAGATTATGAAAACGTTAAATAGCTAACATTGTGTTTAATAAATGAATTGAACTTTTTCATAGTTACCGGCGGATTTTGCTTTATTGTACACGATAGTATTGTGTAAACTAATGTATTCCAGCGTCTCCAAATTTTAAATCTTAAATCAACAAAACATCTGTCCGTTTCACAGTGCTTTTGAACTAAGAAACAATAGGTATTTTAAAGCGTCGACTTATCGATAAAGTACAACTGATTTTATTCTATGGAAGTTCAAAATTTTAATGAACATTTTCAATTATGCAAGAAATCCACAGGGAATTCCACATTATCCGTAATGTGTAAGTTGCAATGTGACATTTGTGCTTCTGGGTTATTCAGTGATTTCTGTCAAGGATGAATTCGCACCAACGAGATAACATGAATCCAAAAGTGAGTGGATACAACAGATTACGGAATGAAGTTGAATACATTTTCTATAGATTGGGGAGAATTGTCATAGTTGGTCGTTTAGAGCTTTCAGATGGTTTACCAACAAAACAATACAGATTTGACGTGATGATATGACAACCTTATCAAAATTGAAATTGCATGACGTTTGCGCAAAACCTATTTTCAGTAAGTATGTATCCGGACTGTTTGAAATTGACCATTAGCTTACATAGATACGCTTAAAATGATTAGTTCTGTTTGACAACATATGAAAGATTATTCAACATATGACTAGAAAAGTCGTTTACATTTTGCAACATGACCGGTATTTGTCTTTGTATATTAAACTGTGTTCTATCTATCCACCGATGGATTTCAGTCCTATTCAGCCATCTGAGAACCAGTGCGTAGAATTTATAACTGGTTACATCAATACATATCTCATTCGGGACATTTTGAGAAAGGAGGATTAAAAGATGCAAAGCACGGTTCAGTGATGGAACTGAAGTAATTTCGTAAACGTACAACTGCGTCAGAATGAATAAGGGCCTTTTCTGAACTAACGTTATTACGTATCAGTATCTGAAGCTAAATCGCATAAAACAACGTGAACAATAGTACACCAACCATCAACATTGCTGGAAATGGATCTACTTGGTTATGACGCCCAGAATTCATGTTCATTTTTGTAATTGGTAAGATAGTTTCCTGTAATCTCTCTTCTTTCTGAGTACTAAAAATGATTGACCTGCGAATTTAGCTTTGTCACTATGGACACTACTAAGCCACAGCATTGAGTGACTCAACTGCCTTTTCTTGATAACCTCAGCTTCAGAGGTTGTCTACCCTACCTGCTTCAAAATTCACTTTTCCCTATATTTGTCATAATACACCAAGAAATGTATCCATTCATAGACCTGACACATTAGTTGTTTTCACAAGTTTCTGTCTTCACATGCTGCCTTATATTGCTTAATATTTGGTGGGCTGCCAAAATACATACTTGTTTTATCTTCATGATCTTCATCCTTCAACCCGAAACCTAAACATGCAGGCCGCATGAGAAAACGATTTCAAACGATCACGATCAAACTATTTACATGAATTAGACAGTGTTAGTTGAACTGATTTTTCACTGCCGCTGTCGTTATGCATTTTAGATGAACGTTATTCGGAGATATCTATCATTTGTCACAATGGCATTCGGCTTTTGCTCACACATCTGTTGAACTCACATAACCGGCAGTGTCTCCAGGAAATAAGCAAATCCACTACGATGCCTTTTGAATAAACTTGGAAGAAGCTAGCAGGAGTCGTTCTCTTGCAACTGTAATGTCGTTTAGATAGCTCTCATCATAAACCCACTTGAAGTTGAATATATGTACGTTAGAAAAGTTACTCGAAAATAGTATTGTTTGATTATATTATTATAGCCTTGGAAAGCAACATCAGTTTCGAAACATCGGTTGCCAGGTTTGTTAGAATTCATGATACTTCACTGTTATACTGCCTTCAGGCAAAATAACATCCATGTCGAGAACGGTGTATGTTATGTTCATATTTCACATGGGTTTTCTGAATTGAATGAAGGTACGTTGTATTAACGAGGTTGATATAACATGTATGTAGAAGTCAAGCAACGTTGAAGCTGACATTTCAGTTAATCGCATTTCTACAGATATTATTACTGCAATAACTCCAAGTGTTCCAATATTAAGAGATTTCCGGAAAATTTCGGATTGAGATGGTCACTGTTTCTCTTGTTTTATCACATTGGTTTGTCTCGGTATTATTTCGTATGGATATTACCAGAAAAACTCTGTTTACATTGAGCTGTATTCAACCTGTCTCATAAGCTCGCTAAACGTATGGGAATCCATTCACCACTTCGATCCATGAATAATTAGGGAAGAACGATTACACTTGTTCACAAAGATTATAAATAATAATCTCATCAAACCACTTAGTGATAATAAAGAATTATTCACTGACAAACATTGGGCGGTGTAGTCAAAATAAACCGAAAATCACTCAACTGGTTGGAATTTTTCTATCCCAACTAATCTCGGCTAATTCTTTTCCAAAGGAATCACTGTGTTTACATATCTGACAGAATTGTGTAATAGGTGGGTTCTACTTGAAACATCAATCTCTAAAGAAGCAAGCCCAATGTTTGGAAATGTGGTTTGGTAGCTTCACTTGAGTCTGTAAGATCATGTATATGACGAACAAAAGTTCAATTTTGTTCACCGTGACACAACTTTAAATTTAATTGCTGTAAAAAAATTCAACAAAATTACGTCAGACATTGCTGATTTCAGCGAAAAAATGAATGCCGTTCCAGCTGACCTATTTTTCATTCTACGACCCACCTATTCCTACGTGAAGTGTCAAAAAATTAAGTAATTTTTTATTGCTTCACAACGTTATATCTCGACCTTCACACTCATCCAGTGTGATAAAAGAATGAAACAGTTATTTCATATCAGATGAGGAATATTTGGTAGAGGAATACCACTCTACATGATAACCGTATGTTATACTAATCAGAAGTATTCCCGTAGTTTGTGATAAAACTGTGACGACTCTATTCATAATCCGTGATATCGTATTTCAAGTTGCGTGCCTATATATGAAGTCGGTAATTCCTGGCGGAATTTTCAGAACGCGTTAATTTCAGGGCAATTAACCAAAATGTTGTCTGAACCTGTAGTAGTAATAATTATATTTGCGAATTGCCAAAAATACAAAAAAATTCGGGGAACGTTGAGTCACGTAGTTCGATTTAGTTTAGTCGAACGAGAAAATGAATCAAAAATCCATGTCGATATCTAGAACGAATGATAAAGTTATGCAATATTTCAGTTTTCTGAGAAAATAACTTCTAGCACCTATTGCTTGGTTTATGGTGCAGTAGGCTAATGGGGTACTGATATGAACAAACCTGTTCAGTAGCGTCTACCGGCAGTTTTGTTTACTAAATGATCAAGCTTATATGCAGGTTAAAGGCCGTTCAAAAATCACCATGTACTAAACAATATCCACTTAATCAGTTTCTAGAGTTATCCATGAAAATAATAATGATTATCAATATTACGGTTGTGAACTACTTTGAGATAATTCCAACTGGTTATGACACTCGAGAGTTCAAACGTACTACCTAGACTTCCCGCATCTTATAAAATAGCAATGGGGCAACTTCATCCCTAAGGTATGCCTACAATATTGGTGTGAAAAATCTTTTAGAGAATAAAGAATGATGTATAAGGAAGTGTAAAACAGCCCTCATAGATGCATACGGCTGGTTAATTATACGGATCAATAGTAGTGTGTACGTTTACAGTTTTGCTTCAACGATTTTGCAAATCGACTGAACTTACTTGTGGCAAGGGACTGCAAGATAGTTAAAATTGAACCCCCTATGTTTCATACCAAAGCAACAATTCTTCATGTCGTTTTACAGTGTAACATGGCATCTTCCTTGTTTGACTTTCTAATCACTCCGACAGATTTTTTATCGCACTGCTGTCTGGCCACTAGGTAGCAATAATTTGGAAAGGGTGTTTCCACATTCCCGCCAATTACAATGAGTAAGTGGGGGCTGTGGCTTGTAGAAAATTCGCAGTTCA
This sequence comes from Paragonimus heterotremus, assembly GCA_013368495.1. Classification (NCBI taxonomy): domain Eukaryota; kingdom Metazoa; phylum Platyhelminthes; class Trematoda; order Plagiorchiida; family Troglotrematidae; genus Paragonimus; species Paragonimus heterotremus. The sequence continues at coordinate 78,071 of LUCH01000048.1, forward strand.
TTATTAAGTTGAGATGGGAGGAACGCTTCTCATCGTCTGAAAATAAGTGTCACTATTTTGCCCACCGTCTATCGTGCTGAGCTCAATCAACTAAAAACTTGGAAACGCACTCATATCGCTAACAAATCTGTGTTGTCTAGAAGTCGACTGAATCCCTCTCATTTACAAAGACAAACCCAATTACTGTCATCAGTGATCTTGAGATTTGGTCATGCTTGACAGGCGTTCTCAATTTCTTGTGAAGATATGTGTGACTGGGGAATGGAATTGAAACTCGTATTTTTTAAACTGTCGCTGATCGCTATGTTGATAAAACTGTTAATAGCACCCTCTAGATCCGTCCGAACAGTGTATGTTGTTCGGTTAAATTAGCCCGCGACAACGTCTTCAAACACGTGTAGTCTCTTACTAACCCTTAGTTTGTTCAATTACCTCTACTGAAACGTTAAAACCATTTACTAGCCAAATCACTAAGTTTTCCGCCTCGTGAAATGAAGCGAACGAAATGAATACACACACACTTTTGAGGTAGAAGACGAAGTTAATATATACACATGTAAATGTACAATCAGTCACTTGCGCAATAGATTACAGTTTTTTCTGAAAACAAATCAGATGCAGCCAGTCTCAACCAAAGAATTCACAGCAAAATATTAGCCAACCTTCAGACAGGAATTTTTGAGGGTTCATAAACTTTATCACCGTCCCTGGCAAACGAAATATAAAACAAAACGGTGCACAAATAATCACATCTTCAGAAGGATGATGGTAGGTCATCGGTCATCTGGTAAGGAAAGCCAGGATACTGACGCGATATAAAAACGTCTGAAATAAATACTTGTCTGTCGAACTGAATCACTGGTCTCAGGACTTATGTACAAATCGGCAACACCTGTGTTTGTTTTTGATGTTCCTGGTTGTCTCCAAGGTGCCTGTTGATTGATATTTAAGGTAATGTTTACCTTGATGACATCCGGCGGAAGTTTGTTATCAATAGGTGTTGTGTTCTTATAATCCGGTTGTTGGTTGGCGATCGCTGCTGTTTTCAGTACGGAGAGGAGCGGGTGATATCTGACGTGGGGAAGCCGATGACTGAACATGAGACCAAGCAAACGGACTGACTAGATGCAAGTCTGTACGAGTCAAACAAAAATATTTCAAGTTATGGAACTAAGTCTGGCAAGAGCCTCATTCCAGAAATATGCAGCTAAACTAGGCACTTCTCAGTGGTAATTGCAATGAGCAAACTGCAAACGTCAACAGTCACAGTGCTATGCACACGTCAACCCAAGGAGTGCGTGACGGAAAACAGAACAGTACTCAAACTAACTTCGTCATACCACCAAAGTAAAACATTTCCATCCCCAGCTGAATGTGTTTCGCTGTAAACGAAATCTGTTTTGGAGTTAATTTATAGAAAATCTTTTAGCGCGTCCTTTGATCGGCTGTTAAACAACGTGACAATCTCACTGATTAAGAAGGAAACATTTATGTGTTAAGATGAAGTTTACACAAACAACAAGGGTTATACTACTTAGTTTTAACAGGACTGTTCACATCTCAGTTTTTTCGCACAGACAGTACTAGGTGTGTATTCGTGGTCAGTAAATTGGTCAGTATAGAAGCAAAGTCCGTCAAGGGTCAGACCTCAATAAAAACAGAACGAAACAGATTCCCCCAAATCCACGCGAGCCTTTACGCTTAATTCTCGCTAGAACGAGTGTAGAATTATTAATACAAAAATTGATGTTTACGCCACAGATACGGTGCAAGTGCGTGAAATCCAGTAATTGGTAAGACGGAAAATTTCGAATCAGAGTAAAACTAATTTAACGGAATAACTAAAGTAAAAAGAAACCTATCACATAATACAGACGTACACAATCGTTATCCAGTTTTACGTTCATGCGAATTTTAATGTCATATGTGCTTTTGTTTGTGCGTTTGTTTGTTTCTGTTTAGCTGAAACCGCAACGCAGAAAAGAACCATGAATGAAAATGAGAAGATTCAGGATAGTTTACGTCGTATCAATCAGTTCGTTGTGAGGAAGCTCGCACAATGAACAGACGGAGCAAAGAAACTTTTGTCTTACAAGACGATGATGAAGTATAGAAAACTCAACGATCAAAAACCTGGCCTTCGGTTGAATGTGGACCATTGACAGAAACAATATGCTCAGACGTGGCAAGCCCTTATGAGGTGAGCTACGTAACCAGGCCGAAAGCTCAGAGATTTCACATTTGGACTCAGAAACCTACCGTACCCAGTATATCATATAGGGTCCACCAAGCAGTTCAGGAGATTGGTTGCCCAAGCAGGATTTCTCTGTCGGTTCACGATGGAATTCACCAATGCAACCGATGAACATGTAGATGATATTATTGATAAGCAGTAAGGTAGATTTAATTTTCCGCAATTGAGTCCCTGCGAAATTATCAAATCTGTTAAATTGCTAATCAGATATGTAATATACTTCGTTATCGGAGGCGGTTATACAGGGACTGAATAGTATGAAGTTCTTGAATAGATGGTGTTAGAATGTACTAGAGAATCGTAGTAACTTTCGCCGTAATTTTTGAATTGTAACAGGGGTAATCATTCATTATCAACACCATGGAAAGTAACATATCGGTGGTTCTCCCTGATGCTTAACTGTCACACAGTCATAAACAAAGGAGCAAACCATTTACAGAAAATGGGAGGAAAAAAAGATTACGGAAAAGGATCTAACTACTAAAAATTGCTATGTTTATATTCAAAACATTCAACATCAAGATGCTTACAGCTTGTAAACAAACAACCATGTTATTAGTGGAAGTATGGCATCATCAGCAAGACAGCTGCCTTACGGCTTTTACTGTCCCGCGTCATTAAGTGCACCCACTTCCTAAACAACTCGGTAATACAACGCCAGCATTTGCTTCAATGAGCTCAATTACCCGCCATCTCACCTGACGTCTTCAGCCACCTGGGAGGCGAACCCGATCTACAGTGTTCAACTCCTTCGTGAACGACTTCATTTCTCTCCGCTAAGTCATCATCTGTCCACCTCGTACTTTGAGCCAGTCGGCCGCACTGTCGACAGAGAGTGTTCACTGTGATAGACGACTAGCTGGCATCCTTAATACATGGCCAAGCTATTTGAGTCTGTGAAGATGTAAGGATTGGAGAGAAGTATGCGATAGACACTCACCACAAGATTTCCACTTTATATCCTCCTTGTTGCTAACTCATTGGTGCCACCTGATACCAGCTACCGAACGCAGACGCCTTTGGTCAAATACCACCCAAACCATTTCGGCTAATGTTCTCAAACTCATTGTTTTATTTGATCAGAAAATGACACCGAAAACAGGCATGTCCTTTCTTCTGAAAACAGAATAGTCCGGTCCGAAACCCAAAAGCCCATTGCTTTGTAAAGCAAGTCTTAATAGCTTAATAAATGAAGTGAAAATACCGTTTCCTGATGACACTGACTTCTAGTGTCCACACGATATATAAGCAGTTATTTTACGCTTTCTCACGATTAAATATGAATTTCACTGAGGCAGAGTTTGTGTACACATCATATTAAACACAAATGTTAATACAAACCGGTACTCATACCAATAGCCTTGTTAGATACGAGGCAACATACAGTGTCGATTACGAACCCTGTCAGGAACTGACTAAGCATACACTATGGCATTTTAACGGATTGACATAATACTGTCAAACTGTCATCCGTTGAACAAGGCGTAAGGCAGTTGAAGTGGTTACATTAGGATACAGTTTCTGATTAACTGACAAAATTCGGCCAGCTGTTTGTAACAGAACTTTTACGAGAACAAATTAAATTTATTATCTTCCTCTTTGAACGGAACTCGCATTTTCGATGCTCACTAGATTCACGATAGATGGGGTTAGTTGTATTCCGAATAATCTTTCACAATGGTCATTGCTGAAGAATATGTACAGTCGAGTATTACTACAGTTCATATTGTCTTCCCTATTCTCTATACCAGAATTAATTCTTCATAATCCACAATCATTCCCAGGCAATTAGGAATATAAATACAAAAATGACCGAAATTTGCTTACTACAACAAGTAGCTAAATGTGAGAGATTCCTCAAAGCTACATTGTAGATTACTAGGACGGACAAATCTAGTTTGCCGACATGTGGCAACGGTTAATAGCTTGTAGGAGGACCGGTTTGACAGCTTCAAGGAAACAACAGTTATAAGATAACCCTAGCAAATATCGGACTACGATATCGAAAATGGGCTGTGTAGATAGACACAATGACAGAAGGAAAGCGGAGGAATTAAGACAGGTTATCGAAAAATGAACGCAAATATTTTGACCGTTGTTGGGTTTGTTGCAGTTCGTCTGGTATGTTTGTCATCTTCTGCTTGGTATGATGCGAAAAGATGGATTCGTTGAGGCATGTTTAGTTTGGTTGTAGAACACCAAATCCAAATTTGTTTATATTTGTCTTTGTTGTGTGCAGTAAATAATCATGATGAATTCTGTATCATAACTGCAAATAAAATGTTTGCTCTCCTCTTCCTTGTTTCTATAACAACCGTTGATTCTCCGTTAAACCTTTCTGCTCTGATATTATTTGACTTGCTCTCACCCTCATCTGCATCCGATGATTTTACTGAGCTCATTTTCTGTCGACCTGTGGCTGTTTGCAGACTCGTATTTATTTACTCTATTTTGTGCACTTTCTTGTTGGATAATGTGTGTACCGGATTACTTCACATTCACGGTGAGAGATACGTTTTATTGTGATTATATCAACCAGTACCGTATAAATTCCAATCGTTTTGGTAATCATTTCTGACGTTTTTTTTGTACTTGAGAGATAATCCGGTTAACCCGACCGTCTGACTGAGCGTTATTGGAATCGTCTAGTATACGTTAGTGAGTGAATTAATCTAAATCGCCAGGCCCAATCTAACACCACTTACTTCTTTCAACTGCCCCCCGGAGTGTTTTAGAGAAGCGGAGGTTTGGTTCGTTTAGGAATCAACGATGGACGTACTTTCTGATTAAACAGGGTGCCAAACTGCAGCTGCCTTGCTAACGAATTAAACTTGTTGGTTGCCGTTCCATTTACTTTTTGTGGAACTCACTTACTCGACAGTAAACGAACTAGCACTTAGTAGGATAACTGCTGTCGAGAATTTCAATCTGAATGAATACTTTCTATCGCCATATTATCATTTAGAGGTGACAACAAAGTAAATGTTTTTTTTTATTTCGACCATCGGTTCGCGATGTTTCACCAATCAATGAGGATGCGTAATGTATCGATTTCCGATCACGAGAGATACTGGATGATTACTATGCGTTTATAATTCCTATTTCGACGGAACCTTAGCATGATGGGCAAACTACGTCAACCATTCAGCGTAATATTCAAGATTTGTAAATTCTCCGAGACTGGACGCACTTTACGTGTATGTGAATTTTTAGTTTTGCGATACCGCGCGCCATCACAGTATCATTGTACGGTCAGCGGGCAGCATCACTAAAGGCACAACAAACTGCATCACTGTACATCGATCGTAAAACTAAGGTCACTATGCACTTTGTGAAAATTCTACTGCAGTACACCTTGCAGTGTCCAGGTGCCGTACCTAACTGATTGGGACAATTAACCGTTATAAAAGTGCTAATTCGTCTGACAGGCGTTCATGCTTGACAAGTCATTTCAATGGGGATATTGTCCGAAACAAAACTGGAAGAACATTCCACACGTGTGAAATATCCTTAGACTCCAGACATGCGCAAATTTGATGGACGATGTAAATACCATCGTGCTGCAATCAATTTTATAACCCATGGAATCTGATTCACATTCGCTGAATTCTTTGGAGCCGGTCTCACATCAACACATAGAATGTCAGAATGCAGAACGGCCGATTAATTTGAAATCGATCGCGGAACTCCCCGAATAATGGGGTTGTCATATATTTCAATTCAAATCAGTTTTGGCTACACAGGAAACATCCCTACTGTCCATTACTGTAACTATCCGCTGAGTTTTCCAACCTTTGTTAAACCTACTGAAACTTAGTTTTGTAATGTCATAGATAATACAACACAATCCGGTTAACTTCGCAACAGAGTGATATGATCGAAACCTCTTGAAGCAACTGATTACACTTAGTCATGTGACAGAAGGTCGTTTGGTTAACGTGGTAACACAGTTTAGATGGTGATATGAACAATGGTTCTGCTCGAATCCTATTGAATATGTTTTACACAACACCACCATATTTATCCTTGTGCTTCTAAACTCTTGCCATAAATGTCCAGAGCAACGAGTCACACACTGGTGGAACCGTTGTCATATCACACAGATCGTAAAAAAAATCCCTTAGAACACAAAAAGGAGGGCCTATCATTAACGTTCGATTAGTTTCAGGCAGCACTTCGGAAACCGACTGTCATCGTAAGGAGACTGTCTTGTACTGAGCCATCAAAAATCGGTTGATTTTATTGGTCATGTCCCATTCCAGATAATTTCATGTTCTCGGCTAGGGCATACCTTTTTATTGGTAGGCTGTGCGCCAGGTAAGCATAATCGTGAACAATTAATGCATTGGTATATTTTATATTGTTGATAATGATGATGGTGACTATAATGGATATGCGTTACTTAACTTTTAGTGATGATTTAAAGCATGTTCTGCTGGATTAGTGCAGTGAGTAAGTCGAACACAGCAATCCTGTTCATTACTCTTTCGGAATGACCAGAAGGACCAAAGGTTATGCACACAAGCATGCGACTGAGCTCATGGATATAAACAGTTAGACACACCTATTGTGAAGTAAATGGAGTTATGGCTAGCACGTCAGTCTCACAAGTGCAAGCTTCAAGGTGCAGATTCCGGTTCGCAAATGGATAAGCAATAATGTTGACCTCTGATAAGAGCTGAACACAAGTTCGATGCTTCCTTCCGAAATAGCCTGTTTGAATGTAAAGACAGCAGTAAAGTATATTTGATATCCAATTTCAGTTAATCTACATTCTAGGAAATACAGTAATGTATTTTCACTGTTCAACAATGGTGCTAGCGGATTATGTTGTGTATTGGTTGAGAAGTCCTGCTTAGGTAGTCAGTCCTCGGAGCAACTAGTAGATTCTAAGTGATAGAGTGGGTTCGGTGGGTAACTGATTCCAAATGTGAAATCTCTGAGTTTCTGGCCTGGATTCGTAGCTCGGCTGATGAAGGACTTGCCGCGTCTGGGCGCACTGTTTCTGTAGCTGGTTTAACTGCGGCTGGCGCCCAGATTATTTTTACAACTGTATCTCTGCCGAACTGTATTTTCATAGGCATTTAGGCGATGATGAAGCTGGGTTTTAGTGGATTCTTACTCGATAGCAACCCTGTGTAATTGATGTCGTTTTAACACCACACTTTGAAAGAGCTTCTCAAAAGTGTCCGAATGACTCTGCCACATTATGTGGGATATCCTAAGAGCAGAAGACTCTAGAAGGGCCGTTAATGGCTCTCCCAACATCAACCTGGGTGGAAGATATCTTGAATGGATAGAAGAATTCGCTCAGCTCCACGTTGCAGTATATGTCAATATCCATCTGGATATCGATTTGGACTGGCGGATAGGAGGGATATTAATACTAAACAACCGACTTTCACATAAAGGCCGGTTATAGTACTACTGCTGAGTTTTAGCGGCCTGAGCTTATCCAGTACACTTCTTTGTGACAGCGAGGCCTTAAATCACATGAAAGCGTTCAATATTGCCAAGAATTCTTGCGTGCTGCACTAGCCCTTTGTACCAGTGAACAGAAAAAGACAAGTATCCTCAGCAATCTTAATTTACACAGTTGGAATGATCGAGCATACGCACAATAAGCTTGCCATTACCCCTTTCTCAAGCAGGGCCTGCACTGTGTTATTAGAATGCTTGTACACGCAACCTGAGTACTACTGACGTTGGCAAATCAACCTGGAAAATTATGGGAACGAATCGATGCAGGTAGAAGGTGACATACAGGCAAGTATTCTTTTAGACGATTAGCAGATACGCCTTTGAAGATGGGGGATACGAGAAGTAGGAATCAAGAGGGTGCTACTGGAACGAATGAGTAGTCTGTCAGATGTGAGGATTTAGATGAGACCCAATTGTCAAGAGTGGCTTCGTTACTCAGCTGGTAGAGCGATAATCGTATCTGGTCGTGCTGTTTCTGTCGCTGGTTTGTGTCCAGCCTTAGCCTAATATTTCGCAACTGGGTCTTATCTAAGCCACTGGAACAATCGCAAGTAAATCCATTGTTCTTGAATTGCACTACACAACAAGAAGGAATACTTGTCAGGTGTACATACTCAGGGACCCTGCAGTTTGGTGTAACCAACAGAGAGGAATGCCGCCAACAATTTTAGTGAGACTGTTACGATGCAAAAACGGAAAACGGTGAACAGGTTTACTTTGTATTGTGATGAAGTCTTCTCAAACAGTGAACAAACTGCAACTATTTCATCCCAAGAACAATAAGTAAATTGCACTCACTAATCGCTTACTTGTGTGGGCTACCCGTACTCACATTGTGATGGTTGGCCTCTTATACTCAGTCGTCAGTTTGAGTCGTGTCAACAGTGATTGTTGCCCGTTTGAGTCCAGGTGATAATGGTTAGCGGAGTCTAGTTTGCCAGGGAGTCGCAGCTACGTGACACGAACTTACTACTCGATATTTATCCATCCAGTTATAGAATACTACCGTGGACTTACCAAGTTGAAACTACTGATTTTAAAACGATCAGTGAGGTGTTTGATCTACCAAGTTTTGTAAGCTGTGCACACGGTAAAAAACACTTTCTAGTCTTGGTTGGCCGGAAGTTTTACAAAGTTAACGTGTCGGCTAAAGTGTAAAACAAAGTGAACAAGTTGTTCGGATGTTCAGATTTTTTCAACCAGTTCCTCAGGTAGCCCTTATAGTATGTACACGAGACCAATGTGGTTTTTTGGGTCTCCTGAATAGACGTCATTCCATTCCATATAACACATGCATAAGATACTACATGAAGTTTATCATTTTGCTTCTGTCGCTTATCACGGTACAATGTAATGAAGAACTTCAGAAATATACGCAGCCAATGGGCCGCAAAACGAGAATGGATTACCTTCCGAAACTCTTCATGCTGACAACTGTGCAAAACTTACTAAAAAAGACATCAAACTAACGCCGATAAAGTACCAATTGTGAAAATATCTTAGCTATCCTTCTGCATCGGACTGCTTTTGAAAGTGATGCCATGATGTAACAGTTTAGCAGAACACTCAGCGCTACTTAAAACACATCCGCGGTACGGTAAGAAACTGTTGCTTCAACAAGCCATTAATTTGTCCCTACCTTTGTCAAAAATATACTGTTATGTTATCTACCAAGCACTGCAACTGTCAACTTGTCATCGAATGGGAAAGCCATTTATTTTTGGTGGGGCCATAAAAATCTTGACACCAGGACCAGATAATAAATACCAGGGTGGCTGAGAAATGCATTGACACAACGGATGTTATGCAGAGATGAATCATCTTCATCACTGGAAGGAATTTTTCGATGCCAATTCATGAAGTTAGTGCTTCACTGCTATTTATTTCTCTATTTATTATCCATAACTCGAAATATAAAATGATGTAAGAAGTTGTTTATAAACCATTCTGAATAGTTCTGTGTGCTGAAAAGCAAATAACAACTAACCGCGGTTACCCGTGTGTTTGTTTATGGGCGTAAACCCCATACACATCTTTGTGAGTTTTTACTACTTCACTCAAGTACGGTTGTTTTGTTTTCACACGGGTCGATTGATAGCGATTGATACTGAACTTGTGTGTGTGGACTGAATCTATTGAGGTAAATTGTGCCCTACGAATATCCAAATCAAACTGATATGGACTAGATAAAAAGTCAAGGGAGCGAGGAAGCTAGGAGAAAGTGTGAATGACATTCAATTTAGATTATTTGGTGTTAGATACAACTTGATGTTACTCTTAACTGCGTTCGATAAGAGAATTACTACAGAGGAATAAGAGTTGATTACTGACAGTTTGGGAGATTCTTTATGTAAAACGCAGTCAGAACCTTTGTACATCTCTAAGGATCTCACAAATGTTCACCAAAAATTTTAGTGTTAGTTCAACTAGAATGATTTTTGTGTAATTCAACCCACTTCATTTCAAACTATTAGAAAGTTTTTGGAAATTATAAGTATATCTTTTAGATAGAGCTTTCATTCGCGTGGACTCCGGAAACCTCAAAGTTGTGTGCAATTCTTGAAACAATCTCTTTCTGCGTTTTGTTATTTCGGCTCACGCGATACCAGCCTTTGCACTCACTTTTGCGTTACACAAGCGGTGATTGATCTAGATAAAGCACAGTTTAATGGCTTGTTTGTCGACAAACATAAAACACCTACACACCAAAGTCCCTCATAACACAGTAGACCAATCTGTTAAGAAAAAAGAACCACGTGAAACTTGTTAAGTTCACAGTTTGGTAGCCCTGTTAGTTTGTCAAGCTAGGCACTATGGTGTATTTAGATTAAGGATGCTTTTACTTTTGGTCATACAAATTGTTACTGTATTTTGTTCGCTTCAAACCCTTCTTTTCATGAATACGTGTTTGTTCAAAACGTCACTCGATTTTTGGTAAACAAAGTTAGCTCCCTGTGTTTCTTGCAAGCTTACTATGAGCTTACAAATCAATTATCTAAGTGATGCCTTCACATGAATTGAGAAATAACCACGGGAAACAGAGATCAAATGTTCATACGCTTCACCCCCTAATTTTCAGAAATGCCGAGTACGGTAATTAGGACAGAGTCGTAGACTAACACCTGTTTTTGACAGTTCTTTCTTAGGCAGGTACAATTGGTAGAGCTAGACGGAGATATAATCCGCACTTATCGCGGAGAAAGGAGGCCCTCGGTCGGTCACTTGGCAGTGGCTTGATTGGTCGCCTACGTCATTAGTGTAATCGTGCAGGTTGGTCGTTGATCCAGCTGCTTTGTGGTGACGATAGACTTAATGTCTGAACAAACTGTTTTTGATGACATATTATCGGATAAAGCAACAAGATTCTGATGGCGTCGGTAATACAAGGGGATCTTAATCGCACGGATCTGGGTAGGTTACCCGGCAAGCTACAAACCATTTGAAGGACTTGACCAGTATTGAGCTGTTGTGCTCTTTCAATCCAGTAAACAAGGGTAACACTTTTAACTGATCATGTTTGTTTCAGCCCCGACTAATTTGGGTGCTATATACGGACTCACTTCGGAAGCTGTCTCAATGTTCGACCAACATTAACACGTGAAGGAGATGAACTCTGACCTGTTAGTCTATCCTTGTTATAAAACTGGGAATCTGGGATGCGGTGGATTCGATACAGAGTTTGGTTGCGGCATGTCTTATCCATTGCATGACTGAGTCTGTTTGAGAGTAATGCTGTAGCGCTGCTACATTCAAATAACATTGGAAGACACCCGGATTTCGCTCTTATGTCTTGGATTAAAAATTAATTGACACTCTGGTCATGTTTCTAACGAAGAACCTTTCGGGTAGTCTTTTTCGTGTGGTACGTTTTCTGTGAATTCATGCTCATTGTCTGGCATACACGTTAAACAACTTTTGTATGTTATGTCAGTCAGACTACTTATTATATTTCTGTTTTGTTTCAGCGGTATAAATTGTAAAATTTTGTACACTAACTTGTCCAAATATTGTTTCGGTGAATTATGCATTGAATTATGCTATCTATTAGCTCATGTAAACTAACGCCTGTTTTTATATTAGCGGAATGTAAAAAATTGTTGGAAGATTTTTACAGTTTCTACAGAACTTGACAGAAACATGCTGACGTATGGTATTGAGGCTTTAAATGTACAGAAATTACTTATTATGGAGGAATTAGCTACAGTGATAGATAGATTGAACCAACAACAAAAACGATAAAGACAGATATGCACATCCGATGGTTTGTGGGTGCGGGTGTGAGAGGTGACCAGGAGAGGTGTCACTAAATAGCCTTCATATGTTTTGTTAGAGTAAAGCTTTAACCATGCGAAACTCTACTGTGACTACAAATATGCGGTCGAAAGTGAAGAGATGGTAAATGAGAATTTCTGTCTATCAATCTGAAACTCAAGTCTAACTGAATGAATCGCAAATCACCCAGATTTGGTTATTAAAAGAATGTTTAATGGTTTGCGAGCAGAAGTTTGGAGACTTCTATTGCAAATCATTCCACTCCTCCTCTAATTTACATATTCATCTAAACTGATAGACCACTGTCTGCCTTTCGGTGCAAGAATTTCTGTTTAGCCCAGTGATTGTCTTAGTGGCCCAAGTTTGGACCCTCAGCAACAGGCTCGCATGATTTTGAACATGGTTGACACGTTTGTGTGCTTGCTTTTATGGGAAGGCAATACAATGGAGAAAGGTACATTGTGACAAAGACCTCGAAGTGAACAAGTCTCAGTACAATTCCTGAGGTTGCGCTACCTCTGGTTATTTTGTTCTGCTCGCACAATTTACGGATAAATCTGAATCATTCGTCTATAGGGCTTCATGACCTTTTTCACGTTCAGAAATTGTTAACACATGGCTACACAGATACTAGTGCAATTTTGACGTTGAATATGTATAAGTTCGTTTTTAGTTGGGATGAATTTTATACTTTTTTGGGTAGTCAAATGTTCGGAAGACCGCTTTTGAAGGGCGCGTACTATCGAACGATTGTGACAAGTTATAATGTGCTCAACAATAAATTTGGTTTTATGAAGGTTTTAGTTTTCAAGATAAACAATGCAAAACTCTTTAACGTATCAAAATTGCAGTCGAAAATGAAGAACGACGGGAATAGATCAACGAATATCTTGTTCAGTCAACAACAGCATAATGTTAGTGAATCAATTAGGTTATGGTTGAAATATTCCAAAATATTTACTCAAACTATTAACTGAGTCTAGCCGGATGAAATTTAATTTGAACTAACTAATTTCGGAAAGTATGTTACCCGCTGACTTCACACACGTGCTATCTAAATACTTCGTCCTGTTTCCAATGTAGGCGCTAAATTTCAAAAGCAAACTACTGTTTTGAGCGAAGAACGTGAACGGCACAATGGCTGTTTATTCCGAAAACCAATCCATGTGTTATACGCTTCAAGTTGACGACAAACAGAATTACTCTTCTGCGTACGACACTGGTCTCAGAACGCCACGGTTGCCATGGATGCCAACACTCAGCTCTTTTGTGTACCAAGAACCATTTCATGTTACGCTGTACTCCAATGCTTCTTGTATTCTTATGGCGGTAGATTCAGTGTTAAAATCCGAGCTCTTGCGTTGCTACTAAATAGTATTGGTGTGAGTTGTATAACGCGATTTCCCGTTCTCATTGTATTACAGCCTTTTTCGTTTTCTGAAGCAGCAGATCTGCCCATGGTAGTAAAAGCCACCTGTTTTGTACCCAACATATTGGGTATTTCGTGGGTCATTTAGAAAAAAGTGTTATAGCAATTTTACACACAATAAGAGCTACACGCGTGCTCGAGGTATTATTTGGCCTTGTTCACTACTTAAAAGTAAGTGTAAAATATCGCTATAAAACCTTCGTGCGTGCAGAGAACAACCGACAGATTGTCCAAACACTTAGTATGTAATAGGTGATGGTTATGATAAGTGCATCGTACCAGGTGAGGTAAATCGTTTTAAGTGTTGTTTAGATTCAGCCACATAACATGTGATATTTTGTTAGAGGTTTTTGTCGACATTCAACAACACACACCTCACGATCAAGTAAATCCTTTTCTGATGTTTTAAGGCGTAAATTTTAGTTTGTGTGAGCCAACGGCACTTTCTTACTAGACAAAGTTCACGCACAGAAATCATAATATACGTAATACAACATATACAATATGTATATGCCGTTTTCACAATAAGCTGCCGCTGTGTCTCTTGCTTTGCTACTCGAACATGATGTTGACATGCGTGTGTGTTGTACAAATAATTTGATGCTTATGTACTACCAAGTGCTGGTTCCAGTTTGCAGGACGTACACTTATAGAACCATCCCGTAGTCTCGTTCAACACATCCTTTCTTCTTATTGAGGTGAGAATCTGATTCCAATAGGTTCCGAGGTTAGCAAATGGGTTTAAAACCGAGGGAAACTTTCACGATACTTGGTTAAGTGAAAACGCATACAGAAGTGGTGAACTATTAGAAAGTATAGCAGTTTGCTGAAGGAATGTCTATTTACAAAATACATCTGATTTGTTGTCGTTGGAAGACGAATGCTTATTCGAGCTAAACTGATAAGTAGTCTAGATATGATATGCTCAAGAGACCCAAAAATAAGTTATTCTTTCAGAGAAGATGGAGGTGCTTGTAGTATTTAGAAGAATTAATGTGTCTATTTGATAGACTGAGTTTTAATATGATTCAAATGTTTTAAAAAACAAAGTTATACTCTGAAAACTGGAAACGGTCAACGAAGTGAGAAATTTGTTACAAAATTTCGTGTTATGTAATTTATGCCATGTTTTGTTTTTCGGCCGTTGTCCTGATTGTTCCTAACCATTTCAGACAATGCATCACGAAGCTGGTTAATCACCGCATAAAACTCATTTACTGTTATCTTTTCGAAGTGTCATCCCTCACTTGTTCTTTTCAACAACAGTCTATGTCAACTCTCAGCTATTGTGGTGTTATTTGTTTATATTTCCTTTACAAAGGAATTCAGCATTACGTTCTATCCTTCAAGGACCAAAGGCGATTAGTAATGAACTAAAGATGATGGCTTATTATGTAATGAGAGCTGTTGTCCGATGACGTTTATTTCAGGTACGACAGAAAATATGGTGGTAATTTGGCGATCTACATATACCAGTTTGGTTGCCATGAATAGTGTTCAGTAAATAAATTAGTAATTTTAAATTATCACCCTATTTTTTTCTGCTGAATTTATACCCAGCGGAATGAAATTTTTGTATGGGAGAATATTCACCCAATCAAACTAAAAAAATACTTAATCGCGTTTGCATAAGTAGATAACACTGGTTTGATTATCACGTGTTTAAAAATTTACAGGTGTGTGCAACCGGCATTCATAATTCATCTGATCAACTTTTAAACGCTTTTTTTCTCATGGCAACCTATGCCGAATACCAACATTAATGAAAACCTCTTCTATGTCCCACTGTTTTTAACCGACTCCATAAGTTAATTGTTTAGTCTAATTTCACTGGCCGAATAGCCAGCTGACATCTTTGGTTTTCTGGCTGGGATGTACTTTTGAAACTTTCGAAGGTCGTCTGGCACGTTCGTCGTCTCCTGCTTGGTGTGACGCGAAAAGATGAATTCGTTGAGGCATGTTTAGTTCGGCTGTAGAACACCAAATCCAAATTTGCCTATATTTGTCTTTGTTGTGTGCAGTAAATAATCATGATGAATTCTGTATCGTAACTGCACATAAAATGTTTGCTCTCCTCTTTTTTGTTTCTATAACAACCGTTGATTCTCCGTTAAACCTTTCTGCTCTGATATTATTTGACTTGCTCTCACTCTCATCTGCATCCGATGGTTTTACTGAGCTCATTTTCTGTCGACCTGTGGCTGTTTGCAGACTCGTATTTATTTACTCTATTTTGAACACTTTCTCGTTGGACAACGTGTGTACCCGATTACTTCACATTCACGGTGAGAGAGACGTTTTATTGTGATTTTATCAACCAGTACTGTATAAATTTCACCTCTTTGGATTGCATTTTCTGATGTTGTTTTTGTACTTGAGAGATAATCCGGTTAACCCGACCGTCTGACTGAGCGTTATTGGAATTTTGGATTACTCGTTGCTGAGTGGATTGTCGTAAATCAGCGAGTGCGATTCAATATATACTCTGTGAAATAATATCGCTTCCTGAGAAAATTTTGACGACACCTAATTTTTGAATCGTTTTTCCATAAAAATCTTTCAGAATCACCGTTTTTTTACTTATCCACCTTCAATCAGCATGCGTCAGAGCGTTGCGTCACAAACTCACAGTGATGATTGTTCTTACTGTCTTGTCAGAATTATTTGTGAGAAAAGGTGAGATCGGTTATCATACGTTTGATGTGTACAGAAATCGTTAATCGTGCAATCTTACTACTGACGTTGAAACGGAATCTCCTAGAAGATGTAGATAGTAGGCTACGATGAAATCCACGAATAATTAACCTGCAATCACTGGCAATCACTTTGTGGCGAAAAACTGATTAGTATTTTTTGTTTCGCACATTACAATAAGGTAGTCGATAGACATTACTTGACAAAAATAAATTATATCCCGCATGCAGACATCTTTGTGTTTGCCGGAAGAATAAACTGTTGCAGCTGTTATAAACTGCTTTTTTCTATTAATGAATTCTACCTCAGGCAAAAATTTCACGAGTATATAGCACACCGTTATTTAAGATGAACAATAAAGGCGTAGATGCACTCAGCTAGGAGATTCAGGATTGTTTTATAAACAAAATCGCTAGCTTAATTTAGCCATTCCACTTGAACTTCAGAACGGCATATATGTATATTCGTTAATTTGAAAATGTGAAGTTTGACTTCTTCTACCTAACCAGTACAAACTTCAGCAGTACTTAATATCGGTCGAATATCGTGTCGGCTAGCCCAATCCGTGGAGTGCAGTGGTATTTTTCAACAAGAAAATTGCAACCTGTGCAGTTGGATTATACGAAGGTACTACTGACCTAACCCTTGGAAAGGAAAATTAGGTTTCTAGTGGAGATCCAGTGACACACAACGTGTGCTGACTTAGGTGAATCCCAGTTAAACAGATATCTTAACATTGGCGAGTTTTATTCTGGCAGCATTCCAACCACACACACGCTGAAACACCGTCCTTGAACAGAATACATTAATATTATACGTAAGATGCGTAACGAATATAATAAGGTTTTCATTTACATCCATATTTAGATTACTTTGTGTGTACTGTCTACTTCAACCATACATACAGACCTCGAGAAATTACTGTGTGGAAACATGTGAAAAATGTCAGAATCTACGGTTTAGCGAATGAACTAAATCATAATATTGTAGCACAAGCCCGGATATCTGCGGCTCACTTATCAGAAGTAATTTCGAAAAATGTGATGAGTCTAAAACAAAACACAAAGAATACGATGTTATTATCCTTCTTCAGTTAAATGCAGTTTTATGCAACACATTTCTAATTTGGTCAAAATAATTAAATACCAATATGATTAAATTGATGTAAAGTTCTGTAATTAAATTGTGAGGAATTCTTTCCGGACAATTTGGTTAATAGTAAGTTTGAGTATTGCTGAAAAACTGCTACGTAATTGGGCACATTATTGAAACTAGGTTATATATAAATTCTTTTGGATTTTTCAAGAAGTGCACGATTACTCAACAACGTGGTCACTGAAACGCCACCAACTTGAGGAACCTGCCTTTTCCAACGTATCGCCGCGTCATTAACATGATTATGTTAATGAGATATATATAAACATTTATATATGTATATTGGTTTCAACATAAACAGCTCTGAGACAGTGTTTTCTATGTTTATCTTCTGAACGGTTTATATTGCCTGAGTGTTAGACAGTATTTTTTTGTTAATATGTAAAATGTTTTGTTCGTAATTCCCCAGCCATGCATTTAGTAATCAAGGACAGTTACAAATTTTAAATGGATTTTGTAATAATGTTGGAAGCTTATCAGATAAAGGTTGGTTATTGTCTCCATTATTTGACAAGGAAAACCAGTGGCATTCAGAATTGTCGGGGATAGTATAAATGTACACTTCCAACTAAACGGTTGTGATTTCAGGCGCAGTACAGTATAACTTTGCTTGTCTGACTCTGTATTCGCTATGATAATCGTGTACACGAGTCCATCGAATTACCTCGGCAAGTCACATGATTAAAAGTGAAAAATATATTGCCATTAACATCGAACCAGTCTAGACTGGAAGGTAGTAAAAGGCCGGAAAGTTTTGCTAGGCTAGCATTTAGTAGGACATTAAAACAAAGATTGCTGTAAGCAGCCTAAAATATGAAGGTTTGCAATTTATAGTTTTGTCTGCAAAGCAATTAGGCAAACGTTCATCTATTTCATTGTGGTAGTAAAAAACGAAAGAACACTCGTCTCACTGACATTTTATCGATCATTGAATTGTTCATGGGAGCCTGAATGGAATGATGGCTTAGTTGATTGTGAACGGCATTTATTTTTTGCCACAGTGAATATCTAATTGATTTGCACAAATATACAGTTTCTGTATGCTTGTTTGTGCTAAAACATTTTAGTTAACTTGATGTCACAACTGCAGAAAACGAGGGTTTTACAGTCTACATTCTTCGACAAGATAATGCAAAAGTATTTAAGCAATTTTTACTAGTGTAATGTTGATATAACTAGCATTTCTTACATCATCAAATTAGATATCATTTATCTTTATACCTAATAATGTAGACCAGACTTCATTAAGACGGATCTGTATCCAGCTTGAAAACTTAAATATCCCTAGCTTTAATGTCAGAAAATCAGGTTGGGTTGGCAAGCAATTGCTAAGACTAAAAACTAAACAAGAAAAGATGAAATATTACCATCAAACATCTCATTCAGATTCACTCTATCTGATGAGTTTTTGCAAGGACGAAGCCGTTTATTTGAGTGTTCGGTTGAAGTTGCATATCGCAAAAAGTCAGGGATTATTTACTGCCGCGGGAAAATGTCATCACTCCATTTAATACAACCTAAGCAAAGATAAAAGAGAATGGTGCGATTCTATTCCATAAACTGACGTGTTTGCTTCACCAGTTATGATTTCTTAGACTGATAGCTCATAGCTGAATGTGAGACCGTTTTACTTTGAGAAAAAGATCTCTTCGTATCCTAGGGTATAGATTCTACCACATGTGAAGTGTATACTCTGCAGACCACTATGTTCAACGAACCCCAGAACAGGGAGCATTACAGTAATGGTAGAAAACTGAGAAAAAAGATAATGAGCCCAGATTATAGAATACATCATGATCACAACACAACCGTACGATCAAAAACAGCGCAATTGTTAAATTAGTTTAATCAGTATTGAGTATATCTGCCAAGTTTTTATGTACGCTGGTTTTGTTCCATGTAACTCAACTTTAAAGGCATAGCTATATCCATCCTTGGCGTGTTTAGAACACTTGAAACCGGTTAATAATGACAACAATTTTGTTGCTACTTGTCGCGTTGGAAGTATACGTTGCATTCGAAAAGTCGCCCGCATTCACATTATTAGTCCTAAACCGCTAAACTATTCTCAAATTTGCATGGTTCACCGTGTGGTCTTTGCGGAACTCTACTGTTGGTACTCCGAAAACTCCTCGGTGAGAAATTTCGACTGTATTGTACTACTGAAGAATACGCGCCAAGTATTGCTCTGGCCTATTTGTTTAAGATGGTAACTTTTAGTAACGGCAACAAGGGTGTAACTGTGAAGTTATGCCGGAAGGGTTTCAGTTGAACTTTTAGTTTGTGCAATAATCCAAATTCAGTTATTTCAGTTTCCAGCCATTATTGTACCATAATTCAGCATAGCGAGATTTATTTCGTCTTCGGTGTGCCACTCGAAGTATAAGGAGTCACTTTGAAAGAAAGTCGCTGAATCATTGACAACCACCGGGCTATAGGATGGACAGCAGTTAGCTGACTTAGGAAAATTGCACCTCCTCTCATCACCTCGCCCAACGAATGGCTCAGGTTTATTTCTATCTTAGTTTTTTCTATTTCATACGTTTGTTTTTGGTGGGAAAACCTGAGAAGAGGTTCAATGCACACCACAACACAAAAACTTTACACGGGTCATCGAAGTATACTATGTACACGTAGCAACCCTTAATCACCCAGTACAACGTCCAGCTTGACAAAACGTCAAGGGCGAATTTATTGTTTCACTTACAAGAAACTCTGAACGGTACGGCTCAAAAGCGTGGCCAGCCAAATCTCAAAGTATTAATCTTAACCAAAGCGGCAATGTGACTAAGATTTTGTCTAGTTTTAGTCACCCCCAACAAAAACAAGTTTTGTTGACCGGCATTTAAACACTCATCTTCCAAACTATACGTTATGAATCATGAAACATTCGGGTGGTAACGTGAACAATGACTGTGTTTTCAAATTGGCTTCTGAGGTGTGATAGTGTCAAGATGTGATAGTGTCAAGATCACTTACGTAAAGTATCCGCGAAATGTGAATTGCAAATAAATTTTCAGACTTGTTGCGTCTTAAGTTACAGTTGCTAAAACACACAAAACTTCTGATATGACAACGCGCTTTTCAACCCCACGTAATTTCGTCACGATAAATTTGCACCCAGCTAACGTTTGCGGTTGGTTTACAGTTGATAACAAAACATATCGTACAATATTCTGCGGTTTAGTCAAATGGCAGATGATGATGTTTCTAGAAACAATCGTTTGTCAATCCCATTGGGATAACTTTCAGGCCACCGCGATAGCTTATGTTGTTTTGTTTGCTCCACGTGCTTAGTATGAATGAACACATACAGTTACGTCTACTGAGGCAGAATAGGTGAGATAGTCGGTTCGTGATTCTGAATTGCTTCATTGTGGCCAAAACGCTACCCGATAAGTGGGTCAACAGTAGAAAGAAGTGAAATCAGCTGAAAGCAAACTAATGTTGAAAGTCCTCAAAAAGACTTCTTTTTTCCCGCCTACTGGTTACTATATCGCAATTGACACAACAATTGTATACAATGAGTAGGCTTGGTAACCATTTCAAAGAACATGGATTTACTGCACTGACTGATAAAGATAAGAGTTAGAAATCAGGGTTTTAGATTGCGTAATAAGTTGAAGATGAAGTATGAACGGAATTACAGGTAGCATAAGATTGTTTGGAATCTTGTGTTATCATAATTACATCAGCAATCTGCACGTGTGTGCAAAACAACGTCTGTGCGTATGAAATTTTACATTGTACTATGGGTGTTTTACATAGATTATGTCAAAAGTTTCAAAGGACCATATGTTGTTTTAGTGCAAGAATCAATTATTTAGGAAACAGCAACGAACTCGAATCGCAGATAGTATCGAAGTGTTTATTTTTTATTCCAAGGCAAGGCGTTTTGGTAGAAATAAAATAGTTACGCGAAGTCAACCTTTCCTTTCGTTCGATGCTGAAAGTATGTAGAGCAAAATCAGGTAAATCTGTATGTTAGAATATCCGCAGTAACCTTGTGATCCTTCTAATTTCTAGTAGCATCTCATACTGCGGTCACAAACAGAAGAAACTTGTTAGGAGAAAGCGATTGAGCCTATTCTTTTGATAGTGAAATGTTTGTAAAAGCAGGAGCAATAACTGTAATCAACGTTTCTTGATAGAGCAGAAGATCAGTGCAATGTGTTTCTGTAATTCTGGGTCATAGCTACAATACATCAACTGAAACTCTCTCTCTAAGGATGACCGTAAATTATTGTGCCTCTACTGTTTTAATTTCGCGTTTATAAAACCTGCCTATGTAGTCGTCAAGAAAAAAATTATGGCGTATTTTTTTCCTGTGGACTGAGTGTCATCTCTGAAGGTCAAGCAGTATATGACAACTGTCACTCGAACGGACTATTTCTTTGTACTATCCGACTTGTGCATTGTAGAGTAGACGCATTGGAAACTTGTCTTTCCTTGCCAGATTAAAAGAGTGATGATCAACAGAAAGTGCTAGAATGTTTGCACGGAAGAGCCGTCATCCTGGTTAGCGCTTATTGTGGGCGGTTGTCTCAATCAAAAAAAGTGACAATGAGTCTGTACTATCAGAAAACGCCTAAGATCAATACGTAGGCTTAAACCAATCTAAGTTTATTAAGGAAGAAGCCTCGAGTACCACGGAGTATCAAGTCTGTCGAACCTAACTAATTTACTAACGCTGCAGCCAACGGAATTTGGGTAAGGTAAGGAGCGAACGACAAAAGCTAGCTATGTCTGTTATCGAATCAGCGAAAGGTTTTCAGATACGTTGTTCATTCATGTCATTTGGAAACATTGGACGTATTGGGCTAAAATATCACGTTGGTATCTTTTTGCTTCGGAAGTTGATCGTAATATTATTACTTTGTCGTGTTAGGCACCTCCTTGATCTTGCTTGCATGACGCCCTACGATCTCACTAATAAGCTCGTGGTGATGTATCTATCGCTTTGGGGTAATAGAAAGACCCCTGTTGTGCTCATCCGCACCTTCTCTTTCCCAAATGAGTCAGCAAGCAAGACGTGAACAGAACACGTACAACATAATGTTTCAATTGTACTAGGCTTATTTACTTGATAGTAGGTTCGTCAGCTGGTTTTCGTTTAAGTGCGATCGAGTTGATAAAACCGCAGAAATGTGGAGTAAAATGATCTAGTGATATTTTAGTAGTATAAATATCACCTATAGCGTGAACAGTGGTTGGGGTATGGCAACCAACTGTTAGCACCGGTTGTTTGTACTTTTCTCTGATTTTAGCTGTTTCCAGTAGTACAGAATTGTGCAACGATTTCGGTGAAGTTTCGTAACTCTGGAGATTGACATCTACTTCGCTCTCATATAGTTTGGTCTAGATATACGCATGAACCGGCACATTCAACGCAAAGCGTAACCCATGGATCGACATCTTTTGATTGCAGACGGTGACAGCTCCTTTGACCAAGCCATCTCACGTGTTTCACTCGCCCTCAATGTTGATTTAATTGACTTTAGTAATCGGCGTCGTTCAACATCCAATTTTAGTCATTTTAAAAGACAAAGAGTGCACCCTCTTCTTCTTTTTGTTAACTGCCACTTTGAAGAACAAATGGTTTTCCCAAGCGACTCCTAGAGTGGTAGAGTGTACCATGTAGATCCCCGCATTTTCGCGGTCAAAGGTGCAGTCATTTGATTTGTATTAATCTGACCAATTTTCGACTTATTTCCCCAAGTCTTAAACTGGTTATTAAGTGCACGACAGTGTAAGGTTTCTTGTCACTTCGTTTGCCTGTCACTTTCTGCTAAACAACTTTTTTTTATGATACTAAAATTGGTCATGAGACTATCCGAAAAACCGCCTTCTGTGGTGCACAAAACATACAGGACTTTACAATGCAGCTTATGCAAACGGACGCAAAGATATATACATATATATATTTATATACTTGCCAAAAAACAAATGTGATAAATGTACAATATCGATAAATAGAAAGTACTCGTTAAAGCTTGAGATGTTAATCACGGGCTCAAAAGAAGAGTATCTTGCCATACCAAAGGATGTGTTTGGAAAAAAACATTGTTTGATGTACACTACTGATTTATCAAAGCTGTTTTGGGTGTAAGGCATATTAATTATGCGGTCTGTCTATTTCGCTTTGGCTTCGAAAGTTTTAGAATGTGTGATATATCAGTTGCAACTGCTAACATTCATTTTATCTCCACGGTTGGTATTCGTCTGATTTACACTTACCAAATAGTTTTTGTGTTCAGTATTTGCTGATTTATTTCCACTTGTGGGTTGTAGTAATAAGCATGTGAAAACCAGCTAAACCTGGTTCAGGTATTTGGAAATCCTAACTATAATTATGATGCCTTGCTTTCTTTGTCAGGTTGTGTGTATCAAAAACTAGTATGCTCTTGTCGATTCAAGATCATATTCTGTCTGCAAAAATACCCAAACGTAGTTCTTCTGAATCTAACAATTTTGCAGCAAGGATTATTTCACTGGTCGGGAAGAAACGTTTGAAATGAGAGAGTTGCGATATAATTATCTTTCTGTTGCGGAGATTTATTTTGGTCGAATTCAGGATGTGACTGTATGTCATTCTTCACCATCATATACGTGTTACAGTTCACAAGCATTTAATCCAACTAATCTGGTTCATTGTCAAGTATTTCATACAAATTCTTGTTGAATCCACCAAACCCGGATTTATTTGTTCGAATCTCTCGTATTCTACTCAAGTCATCTGTATCGCTATTGTGTGCTTAATTATGCGCATATTAAGAGATCAAGCTACCATCGCTGGATACTTGCGAAACCGACGCAGAACAACTGTCTGAGTACGAACTCAACAGTACTGTTGATGAATGCTTGTAATGAGATGGATTAACAAGATTAGAGTCGAAGTTCTATATTAAATCATAATCTAGGGTAAAAAAAGTCAAACCGGCGAAATTTGCATACGGTTAAAGAATTGTAAAAGTTGGCAATATACCAATCATTCAGAGTGCTAACTCAAATCTACAGTCAGTACCGAAACACATACCGTGTTTGCATATTTGGTCTGTACATTTTTAAAAGAATTTTTATACAATATCTATAGGCGAAGGAGAATTGATGATAAGCCACTATTTATTCATAAAATACTTGTCATAAAGTTTCGGGATCTGACCTGAAATCAGTCAGGAATTTACAGTGCTTGAGGCTAGTTGTATACACACTAAAAGCAGTGAATAAGTTCCAGCATTTGTTAGTTATTTGCGATTTGTTCATGTACGACCGATTTCAATGGACACAATCAACCTTGGTTTGTCAGTTTGCACTGACAGAGATTACAACCGTTCACAACAGTAATTATAGTGGGACTAGAGTTCAAGCTGACAAGTCATTCGATCGGTAGAATGAACGGTCCTTGGTTCAATCCCTGTTTGACAAAATGAGCCGTAGAACGTCATCCTGTTGGCAGGTAGTTGGAGATATTAAAGTTGATATTCTTCGGCTGTATTCTATTCTCTGGGAGGTCTACGTGTTAGGTACACGAATCCATCAAGATGAGTGTACGATTGTGGTATTAGTTGAGAATCTAGGAAAAGTGAACTTAGTTCATCAAGACAGCTTATTTATCTGAACTTTGTAAGCTGTCGTTTTTCCCTGTCCTCCCCAAACATGCTGGCTAAGATTGTAATGTTTGGTCTAAAGTGTAAAGTTAGCCTTAACCCCACAGTCAGATGACCTCGCTATAATTTTACTTTTTATGACTGGGGAATGCAGTACATCGATGACAATTTAGGCAACATGCACAGTAGGCTATTTGACATTACCGTGGCAGTAATTGAGCGTGCGATCATTAGAACAGTAGATTCCGTGCAGTTACCGGTAGGATGTCTGCAGGTTCACGCTTCGCCTGTAAGCTGGAGCATTTGCAAGAAAGCGCGTATATGCGCATTTGTTTGAAAGAACCTGCAAACACGAAAACTGCAATTATATTTTAAACCAAATTATAAAAACAACTGCCGTGTGATTATCCTTCCAAAAAGCCACTAACTAGGAATTCAGTGTTAGTCGTACGGATGTGAGTGAAGAAGTATTGTTATTTCAGCAAGACAATAAAACTAACCAAGTTGTAATCGGAAATGAAATTAGACCCTTACAGTAAAATACAGAAAGCATTTATCTCACGAAATATGAGGGCATGTAGTGTCTGGTAGGTTAAATTGAGTATGTATCATCTATCTGACGGAAGTCCTGGTAATCACGAAAACCGTAAGCCGGAAAGGTTATTTAAGGTAGCAATGTGCCGCAGTCAGCGGCATGCTTACTTTCGTAAAATGTTGGGTTTTTCGACTTGCCCTTATTTGGTAAATCTTGTTTCACTTTTCTCCTTCCACATCAATGTTTCGGTGAGCAATGATCTAAACGACGGTACCTTTTGACCAGGCAAATGCGCCTGGAAATAGATGACATGTGTGTGTGTGTAAGAATGGCTTGAGTGAAAGAGGGATTCTGAGGTCGTATATCAGAATCCGGGTTCACTGTTTCGGAAAACTTTTCGACTATTTCGTATGAGAATGCAATAGAATGTCCTAGAATATGTGAAGTTAACTGTAAAATTTGGTAAATCATTCACAACAGACACGATAGAACGTATACAGATAAACTGTACAAACGATGCTCATATGACAACGAAAAGTTATCTCAAACGTCATGGCCACTACGGTTTGGAGATAATTACGGTAAAGTTTGACGGCCGTTAAACTTCCTTAACAAAACCATCTGGCCTTCACTAAGCTAGTACATTAATATTGATTGATTCTGTACGAACTAATATCCAGTAAGAAGCAAACTTCATACAATTAACAATGTATTCAGCCAATGTCTAACATACATTTGACGGAAGCGTCGTGTTCCGCTGGAAAGATACAGTTAATGTGTCTTCTACCGAGGTGATCGGGCATGCCGATCATTACTTATAGGCGAAAATGGTTGAGTGTTCATATTTGATAGTTCAGTCGTGCCTAATGTGAGGTCAATGGCGCAGTAATCTACATGGCTGCCTCATGAAAGCTTGGCGGGAATTCTTGTATCGGTCGTGGCAAGGATATGCACTACTTACGAGTCTGGTGCTTCTTTTCGAAGAAGGGGGACTGGAAAGTGTATGGGAATACGATGGTTGCGAACAATTGTGGGTGATGCTCAATGTGTGTGAGAATCAACATCAATAACTACTCATAAGAAATGCACAAACGTTTAAACTAGTGGTTTGTGCAGGTGAATGCTACGAATTCCTAGAGACCATGACTTACAAATGTATCAGTGCATATATAATTTATCGGCATTTATGGTTACAGTGTCGGGCACTTTTCTTCCTACTTGGCCTGTAGAAAACAAGACGGAGGGTTTATTGATACCCGCAAGAATTAACTAAGTTATCTGGATCAAATGGGGTGATGAATTTTGTTTCCGCTAGCTGCATCATCAGTGTTTACAGCGAGTAATGTGAATGGTGTGCCAGTGACTAGCTAAAAATCTAGCTTCTTTTGCTGAAATATTAGTCCCATTTTATTTTTAGACTTCCAGAAAAGCGGGAAACTTCTTCTGACAACAATAAACATTCAGGATGCTTGCGGTATCAATACTGTTTAAATTTCCTCACCCCATTGTGCCTGAAGACTACTTCGTTGCTGTTGAATCTCAGTTCCTGCTATGCGATTTGTGCAAAAAATGACCAGTGAAGCAGTAACTAAACAAGAAGGTGTTGATGTGACTGACTGACATGTTCAAGTTGTTATGCATCGGCCAAATGGAGTTCCCTGAAGAGTTTGGAAAGTTTGAAGAGAAGCACTCAGTTATCAGCCTTCGACCCTTTGAAAATATGCGCTACGTCACTATCGAATACGTGTATGTCTATTAATTGCTGCAAACTTGGATAAATCCAACTGCATCTGCACATAACTTTCAGTAGTTAGTGGGCAAACCATCTATGTACTTATCTCATAGTATTCGTCAATAGGATCGATTAACAGGCTGCATAGTTTCAGCACGTGCAGAACATACTAATCTGAAGAGATTGGCCGGTTTCTTCAGAAATGTGGGCCGAAAGCTTAAAATTATGAAGCCACCAGTCTGTCTGTCTTCAGCCCTGAGTAAATGTAGATGTGCTCATGCTTACTTATCCATGTTTTGGCTTCTTTTTTATTCCCTAAACCATCTTGTATGAGCAAGGGATCAGAGCTTTTTACACAAACACGCAAGTGTGCACAAAATGCTTGGCGTGTGAGCAGGATGAGAATTATTTCACTTGTCTACTTAGATTGCAATAAGAGCAACAGTAGGCTATTATCTGTTTAAAAATGTACAATCTGAGTGCTAATGACGTATATGTACCTATATGTGTGTTCACAGACATGGTTCAGTTAGCGATGTATACAGTAAGCTTGTTACTGTTCGGATTTATCACACTTTTGGTTGATGTGAATAAGGGAGGTATAGTTCTAGGTAGAATATGCATAAATATGCAGGTATGCATTTCAGCTCTTATAATTGAGCCCACATCATCTGTGTTTGAATGTTGTCCAGCTACCTTATTGTTGGGCAGGTGATCACAGGTAGACATGTAGATAACAAGCAAGCTAATGTATACCATGCAAAGTATTAAGCAACGCTTGACAAAATCACTTATTTTGATATTGTATTGGTCTGTTGGTCGTATTGGTTGTTTTCCAAAATGATACGGAAAAGGCTTAGCTACTTTTGTCCAGTACTTTTACAAAACACTTGATGTTTTGTGCAAGTCTGCATAACTACCACTGAGCTGTGCATTTAGCTTCACTCATGTTTGAGCTGATTACTTTGTTATCCCATCCACGTGAAATTATTATTTACTTTTTTAGATTACATTCTGTTAACTTTATTTACTTTTCATCTCCGTACAATATCTTGTTACTTACCGACAGCGGCGGTGTTTTGGCTCTCAGCCACATTTTTGTATTGAATAACTATCGACTTCAGAACAAGCGTATCTAGTTTCGCACTCTCTAGTCAGAACTTAAATCTACGTACGTTTGAAACTGTTTTAAAACGGGCTGTTATCGACTGTTGCTCTCTCTTGGTTAATGTTCGTTGTGTACTTCTTAAAAATTCAATAAGAACCCCAACTGTTCATTACTGTGGCCTGTTTACAGGCGTACTGCTCAGTTAAACTATATTTTATAGAATGAGAAATACATTATCGAGGCGCACAGTTTGTTTCTTCTTTACTGGAATGACTTAGTAATTCCTGTTTTAAAGAAATTTGTGCTTTCCAGAAGAATTTACTCATTAGTTCATATTAATGCCAATATTTTGCGTCTCATATTAATGGTTCATTTACCCCGGAGGGTTGAGTGGGATTGCGTGGAAAACAACATTTGTTGCATTTTTCAAAGCAAAACAGTTTGCTATAGTCTTCAGTGGTCACCGCGTCAACCGTTAGCCTTATAACAAAATTTGCGAATCGTTTTGTTGAAATACGTTTACTGTAACAATTTTCAATATTCACATTGTTTTTCTGGATGTCTCCCGTTTACGTTTTGTTTCAATTTTGACAGGTTCTGCCAATGTCATTTTGTGACAAAAAAGAATGGCGTTGCCAATACTTTTTAAATGTCTGATTGCTTTCCGGTTTGAGTTTAGTTTTAAGCTGCTCATGTTGAATTCATTGTATCGGTTGGCATAACAAAATGAAAAGGATTTTTCAAACCCAAATAAGGTAAAACGGTGGAAGAACCTCAAGGTCCCGTTGATTCTGAATGTAATGCGATTCTCCCGATTTTTATCAAGTAAGTTCGGTGCTGAAAACGCAGAAAATGCATTCTATTGGAAGTATTAACGTTAAGGTAGGGGTAAATTTAGTAGACGAGGTTAGCACGTTGTTACTTGCCTAACGTGAAAAATAAATAAAACGTCTAAGAATATTGTTTCCTAAGGTGACCGGTTCGATACTCCGTTCAGACAGTCTGCTGGTGGTAAGTTGAGACAAGGACGAAAACTGTCATGCAATATAGCCTCAAAGATGAGCAGCAAAAACCGTCACAAATAAATCAGGTTGGCTTCACAGTTAGGGAGTAATTCTCGAACTTGTGGTAGATATATGGTTTTCCTCAAGCGTTCCACTAACGATAACTTGTTCTGTCTAGCCAAGTAATTCGGATGGCCTTTTCTCTATGGCTGTCGTTTTACCTTTATCCCCTTCAGTTTCCTGAAACTTTAAGTTATCTGACAAAATCAATGACATTTTTTAAGGTAATCAATTTTTTCAAGTAAGACTAGCTCCCCTTCTTTCTCAGGCTTCATGTTTAAAACAATCCGACTGACTAGCAACACTTCTATAGCGTCTGAGTGTTTCCACTTCACTGAATTGCTATTTGATGTACTATCATTCAGGTGCGTTTGGCAAGCGTTTGCAAAATTGGACTTCCAGTTTTCAGTATTAAGTTCTCACAATGGAATTAATCCATTTAGTTGCTCATGTAAACTTTCGAACCGAACATCATTATGTACGCGGTTACATTTGGGCTTCAGATAACCAAATTTTAGACCTTGTGATCACATCTCCTAAATAGTGTGGCTGCGCGTTATAGAAGAAAAGTCTTGAACACACTGTTCTGGTTCTGTTGAAAACTTAGCTTGCGGCTTGATTGTATTCAACTCCTAACGGTACAAAACTTAAACTCCTTAAGACAGCGGAGAATTTGATTTTCTTCTGTCTTTCATAAAAGACTAAGGATAACAGTGAAGTTGTTAGCCGTAGACTTCCAAACGCAATCGAGAGTGCTTACTCTGCACATTCGACACCTACTCAGTAGTGGTGTCACTCCTCAAGGATAGTTTGCCGAAGTTGTGTATGTCTTTCTGTATCTGTTCTCCCATCTGTTGTAGCCAGGCAGGTTGAGTTGGGGGGAACAGTTAGGTGGCTGTCGGAAAAGATTTGTGAACACCGGCTGAAATGGCTTTGCAACGATTGGACACTAGCCATCAAATAAATTCGGAGGAAGTGTTCGGAATTGTCTACAATTTCATCAAGCCTGCTCCAGAGCTGTCAAAGTGCGAGTTTTATCAACGGCCGAGGCTACTGGCATCAGGCTCCACAAATCCTGCTTGGGTGTTCAGAAATAATCCGTACAGACCCTCCACCATTCTGGCCACAGCCGTTTGCAACCCAAGCAAGGGTGCACCGCTTGACACCAATTAACACGTCTCATGGCAGGCTCACGTGACATTAACGCATTCACCAACATTCTCACCCCCTTCTAGTAGACTGTGATCCGCAACATTTCTGTGATTTTCAAATACTATTATGATCTAGTGTAAGTCCGTATATACAACTTGAACTTACTCCACGTAATTCGGTTTAGATCTATTCGGACTAATAAAATTTGATTGAACCCGATTTTTTGGTGATGGCATGTTTACTTATGAGCAAGTTTACACTTCCTTAAGTTACACATTCTCGCTTGTCGAAGTCTTTTGTAAACAGTTAAATCTCCATCAGGTTTCTCGCTCGTGGTGACTAAACCCAGGTAAAAAGGCTTCCTGCTAAAAGTGTCCAGTGGAATGTCGTTGGTAGAAGACGCTTCTGTTGTTTTCTTTTCCAACAGTAAATAGATGAACCTTCTAGAATGTTACGTCCGGAACTTTGGACAGGGACGACCCGAGTTTCATATCAGTTTTTAGAGTGCCTCTCTTCATACATTATGTGCACGTGTGTAGATTCATTGTTTAAACGACACTGTAAAATATTTGTCTCTCAATCCTCTACATAAAGACGTCACTGTTAACTAACAGACTACTTTCATACGGTTGACCGTTTTTAAGTGGAAATTTAAACCTGTCATGAAACATCAGAAAAGTATTACAAATAACTTCTCTTTTTGAATTGTGACCAAACTACGGGAGTGGTATACGCGTGGAATTGTAAGCAACCGTAAACTGTTCCCAAAACTAGTGTACACATTTTCGGTTCACGTCATACTTAGTTTTCGTCTAGTTTAAGAGCGTATACATAGAGATGCAAACAGTATATGTTTGTTTGAATGCAACTTCTAATAAATACATTCAGAGTTACAAAGCGAGGTAAAACTGTTTCACGAAAGTGAAACAAAATCAATAGCGAGATACGGACGACAGTGCCAGTGATGTTAATGTAATAACAGGGGATATTATTGGCGTGGTTAAAATATTACCGCGTAATTTCTTCTCTCTGCTGTAGAATGTGAATAAACATGACAATGAGCTTGTGCCGCACGAAATAAACCCATGTGTGTAATGAGTGCACACAGCTGAATTTATCTAAACAAATGCAGCAAGCGTAAAAGGGAACAGTAGATCTTTGAGTGGGAATGGTGGTTTTAATTTGGCGACGTTTTCCTTGTGACCCAGCAAGTCTGTCAAAAGTGTTATATGCATGGGTTTATTGGTCTTGTGAATAAAGCCTTCTGAGACTGAATGATGAAAATGATTTTCCTGACGGTAAACTTTTCAAGAACAAGAATGTATGGGATGCAAACTTGTAAGCAGTAAAGCAAAGGTTCAGAGGAAGGTTGAAGTATGTGATTTTCCTGTTGACAATTCTGTAAAGTAGCCTTAGTGTGACCAGAATGGGTGCCGAAAAGAAAGATAGCGCCGAAAATCGATAATAACCTGTTAGGTCCTGAGACAGTTCGGTATTGTTAAATTTGTTCAATTCTAATCCAGTCTTTGATGTATGACAGGAACTATACGAACCGAATGGAAATAGGAACTGCGTGATATTTGTCCCATGGCATTCGGAACGCACCATAGGGGTGTGTTTGTAAAAAAAACACTGATTTTTATAGTGTTTGTAACGATTAGCTTGACAGTGATCAAAAGTGTTGGACTTTCAGTAGTCTACGATATACTCTGAGTTAAACTTTCGAAAGGTGTATTGATAGGTTTTTATCAGAATGTCTTACAATAGGTGCATCATTAATCTCGTAAGCGGAAACGTGCTGGTACAGCCTAAGTTGATTGTGACATGCATGAATTTAATCGGCGCAGAAAGAAAACATATGTTGCGATATGTTAACATTTCGTTTACTCGCATCAGTTGCAAGTGTACAACATGCAAGTTATGTGTGACAGGCAATTACAGATAGACAGGGTATGGACATGCATACAGTCACACTACGTATTATGTCATCCCCACTATGGCAACCCCATAGGTTGCTTCAACCACTGGTGCACAAATCGCTGGCTCGTGAGATGTGATCAACATGCCTTCGCTAAAGGTCAATTGCTTCGGGTTCTGGTGGCGTAAGAATATTCTGAATGGTTTGAGTGGGTCCACCTGATGGCCTGTTATCACGAGGTGTCTGGCAACCATGAATGTCGCTTGAAGACAGATACCTGTAGTAGGTACCTATTAATACTTATTTCGAAAACCCGAATTATTACTAATGAAGTGGAGCAGGCAAAGTAGTGAATGATCAAAGAATGTCTTTTTTGAATCAGACTTCACGGAAGTTGTACGGGATATTGCCGATAAACTGTGTGATGTTTAAGATATTGAAACTGTTGTCTGTTGACTACTTAGCATTCCAGTACGCAACATAATGGAAAATGAATGATTATCAATACGTAAAGTATGAATATCAAAACTTTCCAGAGACAGAAATACTTGGTTCTGTGATTTGTTTTACAGTCACAGTGTGCGTAAAGCTGGTCATTGGCAAGGAGCAACAATGAAATTTCACAGTACTAATACTGTTCAGTTAGAATAAACCGTTCAAATGAAATTAATGATAATGCGGTTATTGCTTTTGAAATAAGTTGTGCTGAACTTCCAAAATGTACACGGGGTACGACAAACATTCAATATTAAGCATGTGTTTGGAAAGGAGATTTGGCCGACTGAGAATGCAAACTAATGGCGAGAATATAACTAGGGTGAGCAGTTCACAAACAACAAAACAGCATTAAATTGTTTCAGGAAAGAATGACCATTTGCTTTTGTTTTTCAACAGACTTTCTTTACCGTTGAAAAGATCGTTTACGTGTAATTTGGTGCAGTTTTGATTATTGAAATCTCGCTTGATTTAGGTACACTTGGTTGGATGTGTGGTGGACTTACGGCAGAAAAACGAATTAATAAAACTACTTGTGTTGGTTGGCTCCCAAGCAAGCACGGTTTGCCAATTGGCCCACAATCAAGGATTTAACAAACAATGAAGTGTTCAATCAAGCAGTTACCGGGGCCAATCGAATGGAATTGTTACTGTTAAGAGAACTCATCACGTGGTTGTGAACATCTCTGGCCGACTAATGTAGTTATGATACACAAATTCTCGGATTATCAAACTCCTCTAGAACGAAAGGCGGAAGTTATGTGACCACAGGATATTTTCAGGCAATGTGGTCTAATATCTCAGGTGAAAACTTTACCCAGAAACTTCGGTCGGCTCTAAAATATTTGAACATTTACACTGAATTGGTCACAAACACATACTTAAGCGCTAATAACATTTCAGATAACATTATCAGTGCTCTCCATTTGATCATTTACTTGACACCGTTTTCAAAAATTTCACAGGGAGACGCATTTCACTATATGCATTCGACCCATCCAAACTGTCAACCCATTATCTTTTGAACAAGCTAGGCATTACTGATCAGGTTGATAGTTTAGGAAGTCCTTCTCATCAAGTTAGACTTATTGGAAAAAAAATTAGCCAAATCGTTCGTAAACGCAGAAAACCACCATCGACGTCTTTTATTGGTGTGGAAAATATTGTTCGTAATTTGTTAGGACGTTCGGGGCCTTAGTCACTTATGCAATAAAAAAATACGACGACAATAAGAAACACTATTAGCAGCTGTGATGCAGACCAAGCTTGCGTAGATTTACCGGTAGTAATCTTCCAGGAAGCACGATCTTATAATTACTGATTCAGAACAAACTTATTTAGGTAAGTTGTTGTACAAGTTTCGACAGCTGATGTAACTCACTTCCTTGTGCTGATCGAGCTGAATTTTGGTAGTTCTAGTTGTGAGAGGAGTATTCGAACCATCACTAAACTGATGTGACTGTCATAACATTCGTTCGGTATACGTCAGTGTAAGCTTACCACACCTAAAGTACCATAAAACAGTACATCTACATAAACAATACATACCTGCGTTAAAACAGTGGGTAGCTGCATTAGTTAAAAAAATATTTCTGTAGATGAATACTGTGGAGGAACATCTGGGCAATGCGGTAATGGTCAAGAAAAGGTCTACCGCCTTAGGAGTGACTTGATATTGCCCTGCACAAAGCTGTCGCAACAAGATAGTACGCGGGGCAGAATTAATGCGAATAATGTGGTACAAATGGAACATCACCCACAACTGATTACAGCTGGCACATTCTTAAAGAGTTCACCATCAGCTGCTCTCAAAAAGGAGCACCGTACTCGAGTTTCACCTTTATTGAAGTTTATCAACATTGCATATTTTTGTTACGGCCAGGACTAGTGCTCCCACCACGCTTTCATCAAGCAACCGTGTTGACTATTACACTAGTGACCTTAAATCGGACACGGCGAAGTTATCATAGTAACCGTATAAAAAATTAAATTGTATGGTCACAGTAATCAAAATGTCGCCAATAAACTTTAATGATTTCTGTGATTTTTATTCTGGAGAGGTGCCTTAGTCGTGAGGTCAACGACTGATGGTAACACGACAGTTTCTGTGTTTTCGCTTCAGTTGGTTGTGTGATTTGAGCATTAGTCACAAGCAGATATGGCTGCGTTCCCACAGCCACGGTTATTAACTGCGTTTGAGAAAGAAGATGTACATTAACACTCTCGATGTCAGTACTAACCAGAGAGGAAAATACATGTACCACTCACTACACTGTAGCCGTATTAGAAGTTGACAGTTATTTTGTCTTGAGAGTGTTCCGTTGATCTAAAAGTGACGTTTTTAGTTCGGTTTCCTTTCCATGTGCACATGAGAAACAGTAGATTCCTAATTGAAGTTGTTTTATACCTTGATCTTCGTTGGTTTTCCGCCGAGTTTTGTATGCTGCTGTGGAAAAGTACCAATGCTGTAACCATAAGAAAACTATCCTGAACGAAACTCTGCATACAAAATTGTTTTACGAAGGAGAAAATGAGATACATTTTGTAACGAAGAATCTGACAAGGTTTCTGCGATAAATACTGAGGAGACCTACAATTCTCTAAGGTTACTTTCATACAGTTCCCAAGAGAACTGTAATCTGGTTTTCCGTTTGTGGCTTCATTTTAAAGGGAACTCCTTGTAATGGAATCATCGATTGAAGTCAGTGGGGCAAGTGCTTTGTCTACTCTCGGGACAATCGAGACATCTAATCTATGCTCACAGATGAGTGTGGTTAAACGTTTGCACATGATAATTCAGCCATGCATAATGGTAGGTCAATGGCGCAGCAGTCAGCATGGTTGTCTGTTTAAAGAGTGGACGTACTTCAATTCCCGGCGGTGGCACAGATAGTAACTACTGACGAGATCTATCAGTTGCGAAACTAAGGTTAATCATTCCTATTCGAAATGCATACAAGTGAAAATAGTAGGGAAATAGGATAACCATAAGTACTTGCTAATTATATTTGATGTATACCATACTGTCTTTACTACTTTCTCTTATTCATTTGTGTGACAGACTTGTAATTAGTTTGTCGTTTTTGTTGGTTGAACACACCCCACTCAATCAAGTTCAAACAGCCATAAGTCGATGAAATTAACGGAAGTCGCCAAATATATTTTAGGTTTACAGAAATCTGAAGATCCACTCTGAAACCCACACACCGCTATTAATTCAACGGATTTTGGGTTCCCAACAAGAGACTGGTGCAAACTAGCGATAATAGCTGTCGAGTGGTAGCTGACCTTCTGCATTAAATAAACTGTACACGTTTTAAGAAATTAAAGTGGCATTTCGTTTAGTTAATTCCGCTTTGGCAAATGGTTCTTGTCTTTACTAATTCTGTCAGACAAATATTAAAACTGTGGAATGACGCACAGAAGTTTTCTTCCGATTTCCGAGCAATGTTATTCACCAACTGTCATGGTAATATTTACAGTTTACTGCATTAATGTAGCTTACTAGTAAACGAAGGTCTGTTCAAATTATAAAAAAAATAGAATAACAGTTGAACTGGAATTGTAAGAGATTCAACAAAACGGTCACGTTTGTATCGTTTTGCTTAAACCGAATTCGTGTTGTGTGTTCAACACAATTCACTCCGGAAATCTGTAGGTTGTGCTCAGCTAATACGTCACGCAATATAACCCAAGCATATGTTTACACATTCAGATAGAATTGTGTGTTCTTGTCAAAGCAATTTAATTTGTGACAAAATTTTGTGCCCCAGAGGATTAGATGCCAATTCATCTGCTTTCCAAATAGTTCTGAATTAGGCAGTAATTTTCTTAATTTGCCATACTCACAAAACTATATTGAGCATTTTCGCTTGAGTGATATCAGCGGCTTGCGATTTGCTCAATTTGTCCCATTTATTAAAAAGGGACGTCAATGTGAAGTTGATCGAAAACAACGGAGAAATTGATTTGCCGGATGGCAACGTTATATGTAATTCTAAAGATTCACTGTATTGGATTAGTGTATATTACGCTCAACAGAGGTATACTCAGTTAACCTACCTCGAATGTGACACATCGAATCCTTGAAAGCACAACCGTATAAGTTAGAAAAATAAGCATTTTGCGGCAAATTATTTGTGTTGATTTCACTGACCTGACCAACAAAATAGCTTATTGTAGATATGATTGAGCCGGTGCGGTAAACAGACAGAACCGTCATAAATGTATTACATCATGGTTAGATACCCATACCTCCCACAAACTTCGAAATCGTCCATTGCTTTCAAAAGCTTTAATGTTTTTTTGAAATTTTAGGGTTAGATTTGATATGTCTCTGACTGACGTGCTAGATGTAAGTTAACGAACTTATTTAATTAGTGTTCATCACTTTCAGACAGAAATCCAACACAATGTTTAAAATTGTTAAGGCACCGGCTGGAGCTCTGGGGCTCCTCATTTTTCCTTTTGTTTAAGTTTGGGTAGCTTGGCAGTATTTATCCCAAATGTGTTTTGATGCGTCACACGTTAGCAAACTGCTGGGTTATACGAATTGTAAATCAAAAATAGCTCAATAACGTAAAAAAATTAATTTGGCTCGTAAATCTAGCATAGCACATTATGACATCTTGATTTTGTTGCGGAGCGTTTTTGAAACAAAGTTTTGTTTATTTGTTGTCAACCTTCTAAACTTCACTAAGTAGCATTATTTACAGATTACACATCTTGTTTATTATACTTAACTTCGCGTTGATACATTACAATAAACAGCAACTACTGTTTGTGCGTAAATGGCAAGGAACTGGATCCAGACGCTTCTTTACCCCAACAACGTGATAATGTTTACTATGAAATGTCAACTATTCAAGTGCTGATTAACTGTATAATATGTGAACCAAATTCTTCTATACCAGGGGATTTAGTCGTTATTCAACGTTGGGAGTTTAAGTGGATTTCTGATCCTTGAAGGGGTTTAAATGTGTTTCTGCTGACAGACAGGAAATGCAAACGTGTTTATGCACCAAAAAACGGACAACACACAGTGTTGTTCGTTTGTGTTGATGCTGGAAAACCTGTGATACGGAACTCTCGTAAATCGTTCGTAACTAAACAAGAAAAGTTTGTTGTTGTTATGGTTGAATTCAACGTGTTTGACTTCGTTGTGTTTTACCTGGTCGTGTAACCACGAGCAAGTGATGAAATTTGTGGTAATTGACATTGCGATTGATTTATAGATAAGGATTTTGACATTTTTCTTGAATTATTTTTTCGGCAAACTAACAAGGTCCAACAAGTCCGGTGGGCAACAACAGCGAATGTTATGTAACTAATTAAACAATTGAAACTCTTTAATTTACGTTGACATTACACCTGACGAATGGTTAATCCATAAACTTCTACTGCACAGATATTCCTTCATTAATGGACGGCTCAGATTGACCTCTGACAATTTCTTCTAATTACCTTGAAAAAATCCAGGCAATGGAAGAGTTTCGCTTGAGCTCTTCCGTAACAACAATTTATTTTTATTCATTTAGAACTCCAAAATTTTTATGTCCCAGAAAAACAGAATGTTGATCTCAATACCCATGCTCACGTCTTTATACTCCTTTCCTTCCCGATCATTTGGATAAACGGAGGTTTAGTGAGCATTTCGGTTGTGAATTTCAGTCAGATGACACCATTACGGTTGTGACACATTGTGAACTGAAATTCCACTGTGGTCGATGCAAATTTTGGCTAGTAAATTTCAAAATGCGTTTAAAATAAAAACAGTCTTGAATGTCTGCTGCTAAACCATGTAAACTCTTTGGAGTTCAACTCATCATTGAATGTGGCAAGAATTGCTGGTGATTATTTCGGCTACGTAATCTTTTCTTCCGACAAAAGTAGTCCACTTGTCTACTTATGACAATGTCGTCATTTAGCTACTGATTCCTTCCTTCCTTTATCTTCGCAAAGTTTTGCTGCACTGGCACGATTTATGTGCGGTTTCATCTCATTGCAATTTTATATGCACTAAAGATAAGCCGAATTTATACAGACATATTCATTTCAGATGAAACACTGGCGCACAATGACATTCCAGATGTCAAGGTTATAAACTAGCGTGAACTCTGTTACAACGAATGATTCGCCAACGCGCAGTGTTTGGCAGTGGGGAGTCGGATGCCATCTGGTATGAATCATGAACTGCAAAAGTCGTCCTGATCTCCGAATCAGACCACAAGCAGTTTTCAGAAAGCTCACAGTTCACCGTTCAAACGATTTTCTGTCGTATTTTGGTTTAGCTGATAAAGTATACCCATCTGCTTATGGTTAGTGTTTTGTGATCCAGAATTTCGAGTGCCTGTGCTAAAGGGCACTGACCTAAACTTTACCTATCTTCGCTAAGAAGATTACCAGATTATTTCCCTCTGTTTCCAACAGGTTTCCAAATTATTAAGCTCCATTTTATTGTACAAACATTCTTGCGAATATGAAACGTCACGTATAGTTTTGTTTGAATGCCAGATGCCAACCGCAATTACTGACGCACCCCGAAATCAGTGCATTACTAGACTGCGCAATTAAATGTCATTGAATATGGGAATACAATCTGTGTCAAAATGAATGTGAGGGCTCAAGTGGTTGTACGCTCGTGAACAGATACATAAATGTTGCGCAAATGATGCATTGGGAAATGTGTACATTGTTTAATGCCTTCTAGAGGATGCATGCAAATGTGCACATAAATGTAACTAACTACCTGTCGATGTTTCCAACATTTCTATGTCCACTTTTCTTATTCGACAACCAGCTGATCACCGGCGGAACGGAACACCTAATTCAGTTACGCGTTCATATGCAATGTTCGTGATCACGTCCGATACAAATGACTATAACCACAACAAACGGGCAGTCGTCTGGCGTGGCCAGAATAATTACATAGTCGGTGAGAACTAAATCCACATTGTGCGTCCACTTGTCTTTTTTGTACTATGACCCCTGTGATTTAATCTTGAGGGTCTGGCTTTTTATGTTGAAACCATCATCCGTAGTATTTCAGGGGTGCTGTCAGGAGTCCAAATAGTGAGCAGTTTACCAGGGGAAAACGCTAACGCGGTATCAGTATATACGGTTAGCCTACCATCCTTCATAAATACTAGGCGTCCTTTTACAAACTCAATGAATAATCCTAAGGAGAAGTTAATTTTTACAACCTAGACTTCAGCAGACTGCGCAAATACGTAATTATAGGTGTTTTATGCCCACCACTTGAGTAATTCGAAATGAACAGAAGTGGAAGAAGTGGGCTGACTAAAGATAATAATTATATTTGTGAACATACTTTACGCAACCAATTTGAACGTGTGCCCGCAGGCGTCTAGATTTCTTTTATAATCAGTTTGTTCTAAGGCCAGCGGTAGAAACATGTATGTATTACCAAACGTTATTATCAGTCTGTTGTCACGGTGCGTTCTATTCGGTCAACCGTCGTTTAAGTATTGCAGCCAGCCTAGCGGCCTACGCTGCAGTGTTCCAAAGTTGTTGTTACCCCATGTTTTGGGTACTGTGCAGTTAAAATGGACTACCTGTACAAAGGAGTTTGTACGACACTCAGTGTCCATTGAGTTTTGCTATATATACCCATGAACTGTAATGCGGGGAAAACTGCTTGAGAGATAAGTTGTGGGAAAAGCTGTTCTTGACTTCCCTGTTGTTTTGCTTAATTATCCGTCTGCTTGTTTCTATGGTACTATCAGACAGTGACGACTATGTGAGATATTTTTGCCCTTTTTGCAGTTGACTGATCAATTCCACGTCAGTGGTTTTATGAAAAGTAGTCTGATACACTTTTCCAGAGGTCATGGGACATGCGTCATAACGGTTTTGACCCTTCATTGCGAGCGTTTCCATATGATTTAGGAAAGTGTAGAATCCCCATGCAAATTAAGTTCATCAGTTGAGATCAGTTAATCTTAATTTATGCTTATATTCGTCATTAGTAAGCTTAACATCTCTTCCTGTTTGATTTTATAGCACATGGATCTACGATATTTTGTAGCTGCTGTGATGAAAAATTGTTACATGAAAACCAAACGAAACTCTGATGAATGTAACTGGCTCCAGGACGTTCATGTCTTAGCCAGGTAACTGAAAAGGTTCACCATAGCAATACCTTTGAAAACAATGGCATTGACGGCTAATTTCAGTCATCACATTCCAGGCACAACGATGGAGCCTTTTCGCCTATTTCACGTAAGCCCTTAAGCTTGAAACAATCCGTTGAATTCTTTTGCAATCAACTGGAAATTCATATAGGTTGAAAATCACCCACAATTGATCGCAGCTGTCGCATTCCCATAGACTTTCCAGATGAAAATTGTTCATCACATGGAGAAAATGCTCATTAGATATGTCCAACCATTCATTGCCGCAATTTCTGATATCGCACTTCCTTCCTTCCTGTCATCAAAATAGTAATGAGTTTATCTATAGTAAACCGAATGTGGTCACTGAATACGCTCTATGGCTGATGAGAAGTCTTGATATGTAAAGGAGAAAAATAATTGAAGTTTTAACCATCAACGGTTGGCTTTATGAAACAACGTTTGATAGTATGTTATCAGTCAGACCTAAAGTAGAAATTTTGGAATTGGTATAACCATCAAACATTTGATGAATCAAAAGGTCGATAACACAACTGTACTGTGAAAATTGACATTCTTTTTAAATTTTCGACACTTCAATTATCACCGATAATCTTTGTCAAGGCAATTTTTAAATCAAATGGTTATACTAGTGAACTTCCTTTTGAGGACCTAATTCACTGGTGTGGCTTTGATTATTCCTAAGCCAAAGGATGCAAGCTGAAATACTGGCAATCAACGCATACCATGCCTATGTCAACCACAGTGATGGTGCCAACCTCTCATCCGTTTGGACAAGCTTAACTGTACACCTAAATAAACATCACAGCGCGATGCGGAATGAACCCAGTGGAAGCTGCGGGGGTCATATCAGGTAGACTGTTCGTGTCAATGCTATAGGCAGCATCAGAAGCACACACACATACACATAGGACAGCGCCTGAACTCGATGACTGACTGACAAACAACTAAGCACAGCCACATGATTGAATTAGGTCCCCAGTAGTATGTCTTACTCATGTAACCATTTGACATACAAATTGCTTTGACGAAGGTTAATCGTGATAACTAGAAAGCTGGAAATAAAAATAACATTTTTTCAAACACCGATGTATTATCGACCTTTCTACTCATCTAACTATCACCACATGGCAAAAAACATCGATGTAGCCTTAACAGAGGTAAATTCGGTTCGGATGTATTGAAATTCAATATCCGAATTTCCAATACATCTGATGGAGTGCTATACTTCCTCGTTGTGGTTCAGTTTTACAATATGCCCGCACAATTTAATTGTGGTCAAGTCCGGTGTATTATTGGTAGCCTTTGGACAAAAATGAAAGTCCTTGTGCTCAATTACCAAGATATTCCGCGTATACATGATTCAAGTATTCTTGGCAGAAAAACATCGAATTTCAACAGTACTCTCCTTAATGTTCTGTATAAGCCCCAATGTTTAAATTCTTGTGAGAACTACACGCCTAATTTAGGAAATGACGCAATAAGCCGATTAAAACTTGCTTTCAGTGTTCCGGCCGCTTGGGCTTATGCATTTTCTACCAGATTCCACACTCAGTTGATCAGGTGTGCTCAGCTTGTTTGATCGTACCTAACTTATTTGGTCTTAACTAGTAAATTTGAAATATTCTAAGCCTGAAATATTTGAGACATTAAATCCCCTTTGCCCAACAAATTAAGATGACTACAAGTCATTGTGAGGTGCATGCATTTCGTTGCTTCTTACCAGTCATTCGTACAAACTATGCAGATATAAAGGTTTCGGACGGTGAGGTTGAGGTACGGCGCTTCCGTTCCATCGAGATCTGAATGACTGCATCAGCACCTTTTGTAAACAGTGATTATATGTGTGATGCCTGATTAATAACGGTTGGATAAATTACAACGTGTTCGAATTGTCAGTGCTTAACAAGACCACAGATGGAAGTTAGGGTATAACCACATGAAATCGTGAAATATTTTGCCATCATTCACAGCATGTTTGTGCCCAGATATTGAGACATCAATCAGCTTTGGTTAATTCTTTTCACTAGCCATTTGTGGAGATGCTCCACTTTTCTCCATCACAAACTTGAGTCCGTTCCACGAACAGTTGATTCACCGGAACTGCAGGTGGAATGATAGACGATATGAATGGTAACGTTTTCCGGGACAGAAGGAACAGAGTGGTAGACAGTATTCTTGCAGTTGAAGAATAAAAAACGCAATTCTGTCATAAAGCATTTGTGAATAATGCAGCCTCAGACATTTTACTTATATTGTTAATACTGTGGTTTTCCTGTAAGTAAGGTTGAGGAACGTAAAATGAAATCTGAACTATGTCATTAAATCTCACTTACTGTTCCTATGACATTTTCAGCAATTTCTCCATAGGCGTTAGTAGGCCGTCATTATCGTCAGAACTACTACAGTGAAGGTATAGTTTGAAAGTAGTATGTGTTACATACACGTTTAGGTATAAATATTCTTAGTTAGTTAAGAGAGGTAAAACTTGAGAAATATGTTTTCGATTATGCCCTATGAGGCCAATTTACACGAAGGGAATTGAAAAACTTAGACGATTAACTGACGAAGCCAAAATTACAACACTCATTCGCAG
Organism: Paragonimus heterotremus; assembly: GCA_013368495.1. Taxonomy (NCBI): domain Eukaryota; kingdom Metazoa; phylum Platyhelminthes; class Trematoda; order Plagiorchiida; family Troglotrematidae; genus Paragonimus; species Paragonimus heterotremus. The sequence goes on from LUCH01000048.1 coordinate 121,716, forward strand.
TTCTGGACACAAGAAAGATTCATGTCTACTCTCTGGGTGGGTGTGAGTGAGGGAACAATCAGGTTCGTTCGAATTCAAGAAAGTTGTAAAGCTTAAACGAAATGTTTTTTAAATGGAAAAACCGTTGCCTTAGACAATCAGCTGGCGAGTACTTCAGGCTGTACGAAACTTCATTGACTGACTACCTTCAACTAATTTACTAAACCTTATCGATTAACTGAAATGCCGAAAACCGTTTATTTAATGACCAGTCCAGTCAACGTGTAACAAAACTGAACTGACGGTTGTTATGACTTTGCTTCTGATCACAAAAGAACAATACTCCATAATTCGTTTACGCAGCTGCCTAGTTTGAATGATTTATCATTGTGTGCATTAGGAGTAAATCTCTACGTGTCCTGTGATTAACCGAACTCTCAGTGACACAGCTTAGAAAGTTTGTTTAATCGATTGGCACACACTAGTTCACCTGTTCCCTTGCTATATCTTCTCTGAACGTGAGCAAAATAAACACAACTTTTTTCGACACTTGTGTTTAGCTAGCTTAGTAGCCACGTTAATCTCGATAAATCCTTCTGGTTAACCACATTCTTCGTGTTGTGGCACGTTCATTGGGAAGTCTATTATGACGTTTGACATAAATATGCGGATTAGGTTCCATTTTTCATTTGGAAAAGCAAGTTTTCTTACCTCTCTGTCCCTGTATCTTCGGAAAAATATTCTGTCTTATAACCTGTTAAAAGACCAATACATATTCTTGAAAAATGATAAAATCACTCGTTCACTTTTGGCTCGCATATCTGGCAATTTCAGTTAGTCACTACATTTACACTTTCTCTCGAAATTGCACTGACCACGTGAAGAATCGTTGAAAAGATATACAAACGTTAAAACTAAGCAGTTTGTTAAATGTTCTAAATAACAGAGGGCAAACGTAAGTTCATTCGTTCCCAGCAGCTTAGTTAAATGATCGCCTACAATTTGTAGAACTGAACACTTAACATAGACTCATTAGGACAGCAAGATGACAGACGTTGCGATATTGTTTTTCGAGGTACACTTGCTGACTGCTTATTAATTACAATCCAAGTATGCAAAAAATGCATCTGGAGAAAGATCTAGACAGAATGGATTCAAGTTCACAGGTCACCAGCATGTCAGTTAGACGGCCTGATTCCTTACTTTTGCTTACACAACGCGATTTTCCTCTGCCAGGTCAACATGGTTTAAATGATAGCTAGAAGTTCGGACTGGAGTCTAACGATGAACTGATGACGTCGATTTTACATCCCGTCTCCAAAATATTTTCCACCACTGATGACCCCGGGTTTTATGTTCATCCTGCTAGTGTTGATTGAATCAGTGCACCCATCTGAAGTCTAGTCATTCTCTGTTATCTACAACGATTTGTCTTGCCAAGTGACCAAAACCAATATCACAAACACTGTATTTGAACAAATACTGCCAATTACACTTAGGAGTTGATGTTTTCTTTCCGGCCACGTATAACCAATCCTATTTTCCATTTTCCTTGTTGACCGAAGAGTTGGTAGCGTCCTTACGGTTAAATTGTATAATTGTAACATCCTAAGACAAGACTCATGCAAAACGGTTTGCATAATTTGGTTATAGAATACCGGTTATTGTTAGTGGAACATTTTCGACAACTTTTGACGTTTCTTGACAACAGATAGAAAGAAAATGATCCAGAAAACTCGAAACTTAGCGGGCCTTTAATAATAACTTACAATATAAGACACGTCATTTACTATTGCATATGCGGATCTCATTGTTTGTTTTATTTTGCCTTCGCATTTGGGGTAATAAGTTGCTGACGTGAGAATAAGAGTGCACTGATGCTGTAACCACCGTCTGCTTGTGTCTGATTTATTGTACGGAGTGATAAGTGAGCACGGATGGGTTAATAACTTTATGTGAAGCAGCTAGGCCGTGTATGTGTCCGCTCTTTTTGTTTGGTTTGACTCATCTGAATCATATCAGTAATTGATTAACGGAAACAGTATGGAAGAAAACATGGGGTTGTGTCAGATGGGATATGTTACAAGATAAAACACCTACTGAACTGGTTTATTGGAAATTAACTGGCTAGTGCGAAGTTTCACTTATCGGGCTGGTTTACAAATGACATGTAGCAATTAACGTTTTTCCCTTTGGACATAAAAGGAAACTGCTCTGTAGCCAACCAGCTGCTGTATCTTAAATTAAACCCAAACAAGTATGCCAGTCATGTTTTCGTCATTGCTGTCTTAGTCATAATATCCATGGTCCTGTTAGCTTTTGACAAAATTCGTTTGGAACAGACATCCACGAATGAGTACTTATCTCTTGTCCTGCAGTCAGCCCAGTGCATTTTCCAGTACAGTGAGAAGGAAATTCAAGATCCATTTGCTTAACTCCAGGACTTTGTTCTATCTCTCAGTGTTCAAGCGATCAGAAAATCTATTTGCCTCCAGCGGTCTAAATGCCTTTTTAAAGGCGTTTTCAACGACAGGATTTGAAAACATTGTGCTGACAAGGCCAGTATTGTTATTTATATTTTAATGCACTGAGGAAATAGTGTATCAGTGGTATACTGCTTGCACAGAATAAATAACCTGAGGAGAAGGTATACACCTGAAAAAAGGCACATTAAATAGACCACTTGTATTGATCAAGATGCTGTTACTGTTTGTACCGTGAACGTGTCAAATGCCCCACATATATTATTTTTGGTGTCTAGAGCTTTCAAAAATTCCACAGTATTTTTTCCAAAGATATCTCATCATGGTAGAACTCAGCTAAGAGATCTTCGGTGCTTCGCGATTTGTAGATTCGGTTCAGTTGTACACGACATCGGTTCACGTAAAGCTAGTTTGAAACACAGAAACAAACACTTCATTCTCAAAACTTCGAAAATTCTTAGAATAAAACTTCATGACTTCACTGTAGTTTTTTACTTGGACGAAGTTCTGTTTTGCCATATGTAGCTTTGCTACATAGACTGGGACGATCTGCCCATTTTCTCGTCATGGAGTGGATCTTGCCGTCTTCATACATATGCTAGTTACGAAGATAGACAATCACTACATTCGGTCAATGTTTTGAAAGCTTACTTTGACTTCAGTTCTGAACCGTAAGTTTACGTAAATTTTCCTTTTGTCTGAAATTAATTTAAAACCTACTTCTTGGCCCGTATGATAGCATGTAAGCATTGTAAGATGTGCATGTCTAATGAAAGAGATCATCAAAATGGTACATAATGGAACATTGAGTATACTTTTTTCTGAAATAAAATTACCTGTTTCCAAATTCTAGCCAAAGAGCCATGCAGTGAGAAACTTCATTTTCTTAAATAACAAAGTTTTGGCAATAACTAGTTTCTGATGTCTTGAAGAATATACCATATAACTTCAAAATCTGTGGTGGTTTGGCTGGTTTAATGTGACCGTTTCATGCTTCTGTTGTACGATTGTGGAAATAACAACGATATAAGAAAACTGCCGTCCCCGATGACAGCTCTTATGTTTATCTCCTGTCAATCGTGGTGTCAAAACCCGTTTATTAATGTGATAGACGAACAAACTGTATATGGTGTTTACAAGCTTGATTTGGATACGAAGCTTTATCTGAATAGGTTTGTGAATAATTGCTCTGCTCTACTAACCTTGAACCGTTTTCGATTCCCAATGATTAATTTGCTTATATGGTTAGCGTAGTTTTTACTTTCAGCGAACAGTTCATAGGATTTGATAGGCCACTGTGCATAGTTAAAAATCCCTACAGTAGTCATCAGAAGAACGGTGTAGCGAACAAGCTCGTTTCCGGTTATTCGTCATTAGGCCGATTGCATAACATTTGCATGAAACAGAATTGCCAGAGCAAAACGAATAAGAACAAGCAGCAAATCCAAGTGAGGTCAGACATGTCATAGGCACACATGGGGTCAACTTTTTGACACGATGAGATCACAATTCTGACGCATCTCGAACCATGGCGCTGTAACCGGTTGTGGTTTGGATGGTTGACCATGGCAAATTCAACGTCTTATCAAAGCGCTTCTATGCGCGCAGGAGTGGATTACTTCATCGAATTCCAATAATCTGAGCAGTGGCCAAAATTCGACATCTACCAGTGTCTGAGCAATTACCGCTGACTCGGCAAATTGAACAAAAAGAGGAGGCCAGGCTGGCAGCATGTTGCATATAAACATACTGGACTTGCGCAGTTTTCAGAACTGAATTATTACGTTACGAGCAGGTGCTTTTAACCTAACGACTAAATGCTTCTATCATTTGGTTATTTTGTCACTATGCCAATCTTGTGAGATTATCACTTCGAAGATGTTTTTCATCCATAATATTATCATTCCAAGTGTCCAGCTAAATATTTTCTTACGTACGAACTCATCTTTCTTCTCCATGGATTTCCACTGCGCTCTGTATAATATGTTGCGATGTGATAAACATCACAAGAATCTGGAGTGGCGTTGTGCACAATACGAATCACCTGGGTGCCGCTGGCAGGTTGGTATAATATCTGTCTGTTGACAGTAACGCCTAAATGGTAGAAAATCGGGGAAGATCGAAGGGCCCACATGAACCGTACTATCTCTGAGGCCTTTCACCAGTATGTGAAATAACATTCTTAATAATTACAACTATCCTATGAATTGTTTTCTGATTCTGGATTGAAATAAATTTGAATTCCAACCGTCGAAATCAAAGTGTTTGACATGGTAGTATCAATCCCAGGAACCTTGGCAATTTTTGCGACCATGATTGAACTGAAAATTACATCTTATCTTTGTCATTTTCCTAGACATTTACGAAAATGTTGACAGTTTCCCTTTTAGCGGCTGAGTGATGATATTTCTTTTGCGTTTCCTAATTTTTTGTCACCAATATTCACCAATTATTTGACGTTACCAATGTCGTTGTGTGAAGAAAAGTTTGCAAACGATCATTGCGGGGTGAAAAAGTATTTTCCCGACTAAATGGAAATTTCAGCCAAGATAAACCCCTGGATACTGTTATATTAAACAACAAAATAACTACAGTAACTCTGAAAGTGAAATCTGTTATATCTAATCAAAGAGATTAATAATGTGTGGACTGATATTCCAACTCATTAACCGCATTTAAAAGACGCTAATACAATTAAGCTTTTTTCTGTCAATCTCAGGGTAACAAACGCACATGCGCATCACACTGAACATGTTCTAAAAGTGTGCTGGTATAATATAGAAGAACTGGACATAATAAGACAGTACTTGGAAGGATTGAGTTTTTATGGATTTGCCGCTCCAACTGTGTAACGTTATAAGCATTCTGGCTGTTTAAGACCTATGTATGCAGTTAACAACTACGCAGCAATCTTTCCTTTTGGGCCTGAATCAAACAATCAGAGTGTAACTGTCTGGGCTGAGAACCACTGTAATTCTTATGTAAAATCGGACGGACACAAAGAGTATTTATATGTTGCCAGTTCGGCGCAATCCAACTGGAATTACGCTTGCACAAATGATCATGGTGTCGACTATGACGACAATATTGTCTCAAATAATTTGGCTCAACAGATGATTGCATTTAACCGGCGAATATTCCAAACATTTAAATTTCAAGAGAAATTAGTCCCACCCTAAAATTAATTCAGTACGGAGGCAAAGCATTATTATTTTAACATGTTAACTATGGTCTTGGTATGAATGTTCATGATGGAAATAATAGTCTTCCTCTAGAAGTGAATCTCTGATATTTGATACTACCTTGATAAGTTTTCAACGAAAAATGTTCCCCTACACACTCACGAATGAGGACGGGTTCAAGTTGACACAAGGGACAAATTAGATTACAGGATAAAATAGTTTCATTGAAATGGATATGCGCGCTTCAGAAATTAGCCCCTATGCCAATAGTTCAAAAACCACATAATTCAAATACTCACAAACTCACACCAAAATGTATGAGTAGTTTTCATATGATATTTCTACACCTTTAAAGTTACCAAAGACGATCACGATAAGAGAATATACTCTTTTAATAAGGAACTGGAGGACTGCAGTCAATATCGTCAGGATGTAAAATCTGTTGGTAAACCACACATTTTCTTTCTAGGGATGTCCGGTTTACAATATAGCGTGCATATTCCGTCATCAAAGAACTAATTGCAATGAAGGCAGATGCTGAAAAATAATTTTCAAGCTGACCTAAGTGGGAACGCTCTGATGAAACATGTTTACCACTCTTTTTTAGTTTGAGTTAAATGAAGAGTTGGAATATCTATCACGCATCTTAAAATAGAACTGACTTTCGGACCAACTTTCACGTTTACAACCAGTATTTTCGGGTTAATAAAAAAGGACTACTTATTAGATGTTTGCTTGGTAAAACTGAATAATTCCTGGTTGAACATGTAGGCCAAAACAAGGCAGCTGGAAGCGATTTTCGTCCATCATATTCAGCCAGAGACCGTGTTTATATAGGAGGCATGACTATTGCAAATGTGTACGCGCGCACTTTGATCATATCTTAAAATACTCACTACTAATAACACAGGTTCACTGATTGTCGAATGTATATTATCTTCAGTGTTTTGCAGGCAGGTTTGCGGAATTTTCTCACACACTTGCTTCCAGTTTTATTAATCATGGAGAGATCGTTACGAAAACAATTCTGCTTGATCGATGTTTAAAGCCACACATCCAATCTTGCATGTTAATCTGCACTGTAAATTTAATATGTTTTGCGAACAGCTGTCTTTGAATTCGAAATACTTACTTGCTCACTAGAAGGCTGTATACAGCTTATAGTTTCTTAGGTGTAAACTCTCACGGTTTAGTGGAGTTAATAAAACATGAAAACTCTGAGACATTTTTATCAACTGATAGACAGGCTTGGCATCCCAGATAAAATCGATGACTGTTGTGACGAGCAACCACCCTTGGCTCACTGCAGGGGTAACTACTATTAGTCTTTAGTACTTTGCCTTCCCATTGTCAGAAATTTGACGAAAATTTAGAAATTAAGCTATTTCGTCCACTTATTACTTTCGAAAAATGATGGTTATTTGTTGTGTGTAAAACAATCTTCTTGGTAAATGCTACAATCCCGTCTGGTTAACCGAAATGGATGATCACTGGAGTACGGCGTTTGGAATATTTGTGACGCAACCCTTATTTTGCAGTATTTCCGTTGGCTTTTAATTTCCGGGGCAATTTCTTTTTATGCAACTACTTAAGTAGACGGAACACAACGTCCGAAATGTTTATATAATCATAGCATAATTGAACAAACGTTTAACTGAAAACCTTAAAACGAGTAAATTACGCCCAGAAGATGGTCTCAGTGAGAATAATTTCCAGTCACAATTTGCAAAAACCTACGTCCTGATTTTTATGAAAAGTGTATGGTTTTCCACAGACTAGTTTTTTACTTGGAATGGTGAGTCCTTCAGCTTATCCATATACCGAAAACACTTACTTTTTTGCATAACTTCTTGTGCTGATATCCTGTTGTTTCTCACTGGGGTTTGAGTAAGGATTTCCTGTTGACCAGGTTAACCCTTTGACATTTTTCTATAAATCCCACTGTCTTTGATTTTATACACGCATTAGTAAGTCAGCTTGTTAAGAGGTAAACTGTGCTAGTTCATTTGGACTTTGTCGTATTGAAGTGAAGACCCCATTGCATTCATTATTGCCAGTTCCGTTGGTTCTCCCAATGGACGTTCTCCTGAAACCACTATAATGTCACTGTAATGCACTGTAATGCACGCTTATTTTAGATCGTGTTAATGTAATGATAAACTGACGTGTATTTCAAAACCAAATTAAATTTATGTTTCAATAACCGCTTAAACCAACGCAATGCTCTGTTCATTTTGTGTGGTGTTACATTCCTTTCAAGTTTCGAACAGCTCTTTTTCTTCTGTTCAGTCGACATTCTGATGCTTCAGTGCTGCAGTTACATAAATATTAATAGATATTCCTTTTACAACAGAACGTAATGTTTTCTTCCATCCGTTTGGGCGAATTTTTTAAAAATATCGTATGTGGCCGACTAATATGGAGTTAAAGTTGCTAAGCATTAAATGACAGCCGTTTTCGCCCCGTTTAATTGCCTGTCTCACTTTTTCTGGCGCGGACATGGTCAGTAAGCTTCGACACCTTGTGGTCTAAGAGACATATTGCTTATAGCATCGTTTAGGTGTGGTTGGTTAATTGCCACTCAAGGGAATTTAGTCGGAGGTAACTAATGTATCGTATTCTTCCGGTCCGCAATGTAAAACCCGTGGAGCATTGACCATGTTGTCTCCAGCAACATCATCAGACAAAACAGCAGGGTAGCAATCCTGTTGATTCGTTTGAACTTCAGAAGCATAGAGGAAGTCAGTAATTATTCACACTAATTCTAGTGTCTTACAATTACTGTTGATTGACTTGCGGCTTGTTAGAGTTTGCTGGAAGTACACACAAAAGGCTTATGCTACCGTAAATTCTAAGTTGCCTAGAAACTTGAGATGGATTGAATCGTTATGAATCTCCAGAGGGCAGTCTGGACATCTGCACTGAACTGTGATCTCCCACGGTCCAAATACATACAGTGAAATGAGAGTTAAATTATTCATTACACTTTAGCACAGTCCTTCTTACTGTGATTCTGCCAAATTCAGATAGCTTATAAATAATAAGCAGAAGATTGGGAAAAAGATTGACTTGGGTTAAGTCAGTACTTAAATTACATATTCCATATTAAGCGGACATTTCTACTTCAACCATATGTACATTCCTTTCTTAACAGCTATCTTCCGATTATTTCTAACGCACGCACACAGAAAAGAAACATCTGGAAAGTCTGATATCTCGTTGTATATTATGACAGAAGGAAACCATATGTTCCGCACTGCATATAATTCGACATTATCTGAGGGAAATAATAATAACTGATAAGCTTTGACGTAGCATCGTATAAAGTCTTATTCGTCGTGAAAACGATCTGAATAGTGGTTACGCATCACGAAATCGAAACAAAGATTTGATTTTAGTAAAAAATATTTCGTATTATAAAACATATCCATAGTTATAACGAACGTCCAAGTCTATTCATCGCCTTGTTCACTCAGCTCCGCTAAACGATAGGTTGCCTAATCTTACTGAATATTATGTTATTTTTCTCATGTGCATGAAGTTGATTTTCGATTTAATCATGACGTTTAGCTGCTCGTTCGTTTCGCACGTGTTGATTGATTACGCCGATTTTACCGGTGTATTTTGTTGCTTCAATCGATGCACGTCTCTATTTGTTCTCCGTATCATAGGATTATTGAAAGGTAAATCTCTGTACTGCTTCTTCTGAAATCAATTCCATTAGAGCTGTTACTCGCATTGTGTTGCCACTACAACCTTCTCTTACCATCTTTCTTTGTGGCTAAGTTTTTCGACTGTGATTACACGAGAAACGTGTTCTGTAAAGGGCGGAGTTTTGTTGGGATGATTACTAAAGATAAAAGAATTGAAGTCCAACAGAATGCTTTCGATAGCCAGATATTTGTATGTTTGTAAACTTTCCCAGCAAGATAAGATTGGAATAGAATTTGACACGCTCACTGTCCAACAGGATGTCCTTTATGGGACTGTCACTTAGTCAACACCAGGCGCATGTATCTCTAGATCACGTTGAATCATGGTTACTGAGCTGCTGAATTGCGTCTTTTACATTAGACCATGGGACTGTGTTTCAGAAATTTTTGTTTACATACAAGTAGTCATCTTCTTTTACATCATATGCTTCCATTCATTCATGACTGGAGTGGTATCTACTTTGACATGACGGATTGACGTTTATGCTAATAGAAAACTGAGCACATGTTTCGTGCGGTCAGTGATCCATACAGATGGCAGTCAGATAACTGGACAATAAACGTAGGTTAATTAGAAGCAAAGCAAGTCCTTTCGGTAGATCACAATTTCTGCCGCATTGTACTTTTCCTCTGTAGTCATCAGTAAGACCAAATCAATCATGTTTGGTGATCGCTGAATGGTTGCAAATAAAATAACAGCAGACGGTACTGTAGACTCGTAGGATTGTTGTGTTTTGATGACTCAGCTTACCACCTTTATCTCCCATGCCCTTTGGCCACGCGCTTTGACGTGTACACTAAGATAAATTTTGGGGAAATAATCGTGGTGATGAGTCGGAACACCGACCCTGTAGTTGTTCTGTGTGATTTAAGACTCAGTTTTCTGCCCAGCAACAAATATTCAGTCACCAACCTGACGTTTCAAGCCAATCAATATTTAGTTTTGCAGTTTTCAAGGCGTAACAATAAGTTTTCCCGAAATACCTTCAAAAGGTCAAGCCTTTTTGGTCACACAGTGATGATCCCACTGATATTCCTCTGACTGGAGGAGTATAAATTTCTAGATCTAAATGACTTTCTGAAAAAAAGATGTTTTCATCCAAGCTGTGAGCGAATTCATTGTCCTTTCATTAAAGTGGCAGACTTTTCATTCCAACTGCTTAACCAGGCCAGAGATTTTACTCAGACCGGTCTTGTGTTTCTTTGGAATGAAGACAGCTTGGTGTATTGGTGTGGGTTAGGAAGAACGAAATGTACGGTAGTACACCGAGTTTGGATAAACTAGGTGTGGTTATACAAAGTGAAGTAGTTCCGTCTATTATGGTTACTCGATAAATCAGCACTGCATAGTGAATAGATGACGGTGGACATTGGCGTCTCAGGGACGATTAATCTGTCTGAGGCCTCCATAACATTTTTGTACCTATCCCGTTGCTCCCTTTGGAATCAGCTTTGAAGCACATGTTAGGTAATCAGAAGCTTATTTGGTACTGAAGTGTTGCTTGCTCGATTTGCTCAGGTTTGTTTTTAGAATTAGTGCAACACTTATGATAAGTTTTTCACACATTGTAAGTTGGAATAAATTGCGGTGAGTATCTTTTTTTTCTAACAACCAAACTCATTGGACATGTTTAGATTGAAGCTTGTGTTGACAGACCAAATTCTGCAGCTCCCTGAATGTCTTTTAAGAAGCAACGATAAAATGTCGAAACAAATGCCCATGAATAAGTCCGTCATTGTCAATACGTTTTTAACTCTACGCATCATAATACACTTACCTCCTCCCGGTCATGGTTATGTAATATATTGCTCCTGTAATCACATCAGAAGAGAAAGTGGTTACCAAATACTTGATTTCTAGGGATAAAATCCACTATGTTCTGATAGTGAGTGACGGAAGTTGCTTGGCATTATCTGCACGTTTGAAAGATCAGAATAAAACACTTTGTGACATTATTAGAAGGATTCATCTGTAAAATTCTAGCGCTGTCGATATTCAATAATCAACTATTAATAATGTACTATAGTAGTTACCAATAGTACACGATATACACTATTTATTGGTACAGTCTCGTTTCTATTCATCTTTGGTTTTGGTTTTCTTCATGTGTATTCCATTCCCCTACGGAAAGTCCTGAGCACCCTTTACTACCGAAGCAGGTTTGCTACACGATTTTATACATCACCCACCCTAGTACATGTTTGTTGTTTGGTTTGCTGGACGTTTTATCTCAACCGTCAAAGTCGTCGCCTTCTTGCTGTTTGTCACTCAATGCTTCTAAGCTTTTGTATTTCCACATGACGTCGACATCCTGCAAATATGTACCCTATCAAACGCCGAAGTGCTTGCTTGCATGATTCTCGCGGATTATTCTGATCACCAACTAGCTGTTTGTGCAGAAACACGATTATAATGCAAGAAAATTCAATTTTTGATGAAACTTAGTTTACAAACGCAAAGGAAATTCAGTCAAGTTGTTCGATACATCTGATCAAAACCTAATTAAACTTCCAAGGAAAGTCATGTAATTAAAGAGGGGATTATTATTCAGAAGTGTCGTAAAGTAGAGCACTTCTGGGAAAAGCGACTGGAACTGAATTCCTTGACGTATACGTTTCTGTTTGGCTGTTTCATTTTACTCGGAAAATTGTATAACAACTCAGTCGAAGTTTATACTTTCTTCCCGATAGCAGCCAGACATCCACTAGATAGTCAGCTTTACCTTTTGTAAACAATACTCACATTTTCTGTCTACTTTTGTCTACGATACATAGATACCGGTAAATCTTCAGATTAAAACTGTCTAAGTCTGTTGAACGCATCGGCAGAAATAGTTAATACACTTGAATGAGATGTGGCGATCACGCAATGATGTTCAGGGGAATTTATTTCATCTCAAAACTTATTCGAAGGAAGTAAGACAAACGGATAGATTAGATGCAGTTTTATTTTCTAAAGTTCTATATGCAAATAGTGATTTGCGTTGCTACTTTTAACAACGTTATTGTAAACCCTAAATAACTCAGCAACCTAGTTTACAGAAATCGGATGCCTTTGAAACATGGACGTAATGCCACAAAATAAAGGGCAAGATCTCACATGAAGTAAACGTCATTTGTTATTGCCACTTGTTCGGCGCGGTACCATCGCTGTATCATCGTGTGATCAAAAGGAATTTACTGGAAGGCCAAAGCAGTTATCAAATAAGGATGATGTCAAATTTTAACGAAATAAACTTTAAAATGTTCAGTATAACTTATGTGCAGTTTACCTTGGAACTTCCACTGAAAATTACAATGAAACTCATTCTAAACAGACTACTATATTTCAAAATCGGCGTGTCAGATTAACGGATTGATTAATGCTCCACTCACAACACATTACTGATGTCGACTTTTAAATTTTAGCTAACAATCATTACCCAGCAGACTCCGACAGAAGAAAAGTATACACTTTTTTGTTCAGCGGTAACAAGGCTGACCGGACCCCGGAACAAACTAAGTAGTCAAACTGACAGCGTTATGTTAAAGTTTGTCTCTTGACCGTATTGTATACAGTGCCGAAGAACCTCATCTGTGATAAGTGTTTTCAAGCCTTTTTCGCAAACAATCCACAAACAATGATATAACCACAGTTATTCAGAATATCCTCAAAGTAGATGGAAAGAAATTCGGTAATTTTTTAAATCAGACCAATTTCATAACTTTCTCAGACTACTTCTGCACCAAACAATCATTGATTCACTTACATGCGCCTTAATTGTAGCTCAGCTCTGACTGTACAATTCACCCAACAAAAGTAACAGTGTAACGCGGGAAGCCAACACAAACTTAAAATCATGCGCAATAAATACTTGGAAGGAATAACGCAATCATTTAGGCAAATTAACGATATCTGAAGACGTTGAATATCTATTGTCAAAACATACTTTTAAAAGATTTTGGTGTCATTTTTATAGAAGGAAGTTTGACGACCCAACAGCCAGCTGGTCAGTGATGGTCCGTGAAACAGTTAGTGAACGTACTATGTGCACTGAATAGTTTCCGGATAAAAAAATTGTACCAGACAATTCTATCCGAGCTGAGTTTACTGAAGATATCCCAGGTATTTTTTGCACACGTAATTTAGGTTTGCCTGTCAGAAGGTTAACCATCTAAACTTTTAACGTTATATATTATTTCTATCCACGTTGGACCAGAGTTGATCCATTTTAATTGCACAGTTTATTAATTCTTAATGTCTTTTTTATCCAAACATTCCCATCATAATCTACGGGACGGTGTTTACACAACTGTGATGATTGTTACTAAATACTGTTGAAAAATCTCACTTTGTAATCATTTGAAATAACCATTTCCCGTTGAAAA
>LUCH01000048.1:144397-181644 GCA_013368495.1 Paragonimus heterotremus
GTGTAGTGTTTTTTGACAAAATGTGGTAATTTTTATAGGGGCTAGCACACCATTTTGAGGCTGATCCTGGAACAATATCCAACCTATTAAAACAAAATGTTGAAAACAGCGAATACATTCGGGTTCGTATACAGTTCAACAAAACTGATCTATTGAAAAAAACGCTGACCTATTGACTAAATCATGACAGGTCTACAAAAATTCAACAATTATTCACAACCAGCAGTAACGGTTTGTCATGAAAAATACAAAAACTCTGCAAGGCTAAGATTCCATTAAAAAATCACCCTGGATATATTTTTGTGACCAGTTGTTGAAGTAAGTCATTTCTAACTCTGATAGGGCTAATACCCATAAAAATAACTCTACCACCCGCAAAATTAGAAAAGCGCCCTATATAAACCCCTTCGTTATGTTTTATCAAGGAAACGCAGTTTAGTTTATTTCATGGGACGCTTGCGTATCACTTTCGCATCATACCCCTCTAAGATTCTGTCTACTGGACCGCAGAGCGCCTTTACAACCGTTCAACTTATCGGCTCTGTTGATATCGAAAAATAAATTTGTTTTTTGTTACAGGATAACATTTGTGTTTTTTCTTCCACTGTATAGAACATTTTAGGATTGTTAATAAATAACTGGACTAAGAAAATCAGTCCATCTCTATGTAGCCGCTAGATAGACTGCAGTGAGATGAGGCGGGACAGTTTTGTAGTTTGCATCTGAGAAAACCTCTTGGCGCAGATTAGGAAACATATGGTGCACGCAGCATCCATTTAAAAGTCAAATGACCATCAACAGTTGAGTCAAATTTATGAATTCAATACTGTTTACACAACTGATATTTAAAAATTAACGCACTACTTTGAAACGTTTGCGTTGAAAGAATGGTGTTCAGCAATTTCTAAAGTGGCCTGTTTGTCAATTAAGCCTTATCGCGTTAACAAAGTGTAAGCTTGATCAGCTCGGGCCCCGTTTTTGTGTTACTCTTGAAACTGCTGTTTCACCTTTCGCTCGAGTTTATCGATTTATGATGACGTTTATGTCATTGTGGACTAAATAATGTGCGAACACACTTGTGTGGACATAGGTCTTGCATCCGAAGTAGGATTGCTCTGTTCACTTATGTAACTCGATATTTTCATATTACTCCTGTCGTTAAGGATGTGTTATGCAACAAAATATGTAGACATAAAACGACTGATTACTTCTGTTGTTAGGCTGCCTCATTGTTGTTAATATTCGACTTTGATATTTAAGATCTATACAGGATACTTGAAATCCACAAGATTATTTGCTTCAGTCAGTCAGATGTTCCCAGAATTCGTTTCGATTGGATCTTGCAGAAATTCGCTTTACGGTACGAAGTGTTATCCGAAACATACAATACATTTAGAACTGGGTAAAAACAATCCGGTCATTTTGGGCTCACAAAACAGATTGAAAAATACATTTATTTACTTTCTAAAGCATCACATCTAATTAAATACTGACGTTTCCTGTTCTCATCTTTATTGGCTGAACCTGTTGCAATGGGTTGCAGCAGAGTGTAACTGAAGTTGTTATTCTTTTCCATTAGAAGACAAGATGAATTCACTAATGTTTGGTTAGGGATGCATGTGACTGGAGACTGAAAGTCTGTTAAGATATATACTGAAATGAGGCCTCTTACATTCGTTTTTATAGCAGATGTTTTGTTGCATGTTCAAGTAAGTAGTATTGCACTTGGGACATTTGGTTGTTTTGAGAATTGACAATAAACATAAAGCTTCGCAGGGTATAGGTGATCACGAGTGATCGTGACATTGTAGTATACTTCCCGACATATACATGGAAAAGTGCGCCTATATAAGCACCCTATACAAACCTGTAGATATAAAATTACGGTTTTAGAATTTCTGCTACATTATAAACAACAAAGATAATTTGACAAATGTGTGGTTATGGAATTTTCTCACCATGCAGTAACGTAACGGTCAGTTCTAAAACAGTCAACAACTTTGTAGACAGATCAAGTTTCATGCTTCACCGTCTTTTGATCACTAATCGGGCCGAATATTTTCTGAGATAAAGACAACGGATCCCTCATAAGTTGGAGGGCCATTTTCTGGTAGATACTTAATATCCGTCCTTCTATTATTATTGCTGAGGAACAAATAGTTTGTATTTATGGCAGATTCTATTATTAAGCAACTTTTGTAAACTAAGTGTCCGATTATTTGGTCAGATTGCAACTGTTTCGGTTGTGGTTAATTAAGTGTAGTATATCACATTTTTTGATTACATGATGCATAATAAACGAGGTCGAGGTCGGGCTGGCTGCAAACTATTCGATTGTGAATTTTAAATTATTCAGCACCCATATTTTTTAGTAACTGTGTAAAAATCTGATTTTGAAAGTGCACGTCAGTAATTGTTATAGTTTTAGAACTAAAAACACACTTTACGAAGGAGACGTTTAAGGTGACCTTATTTTCTTAGTGAGTTGTTTAGTTTTCACCGAAGGGAGGGCAGTGTTTATTAAAATACATAAATTCACACAACACGATAACTGACCCTAGGTGCTGTGTCAATAAACCAACAATGGTCGTTAACTGTGAAAGTTAGAACAAACTATCGCTTGGTGTCATCAAAGTTAACTTTCTTTCCCGAAACTTGTGCCCAGGATATCATACCCAACGTACTTGTGAATGTTGTTTATGTGGTGATCAGCCCTTCCTGCGGTTTATTCACGCCACATTGGGTAAGGCATACTAGCTCGACAGTATACAAGACCGGCGTCTGGCTTTTGATATTATGAAATACAACGTAGCACATAAAACGCAGCTTTGCCTGTATGGGAACAGAAAGTTACCGAAGATTAATGAGGTTAGGGTGGGTAGGGAAAAAACAGTTGGACAGATGAACGGACTTAAGACTATTGACAATTTTCCGGTGTATCCCACGCCTAGTTATGCGCCGAAATGTGTATAAGGAAGGAAAATTTCCTAGTGAAGGAAATGTTAAGACCTCTTTCACCTGTTTTGAATATGACCGTAAACGCTTATCAACTATAAAAGAACCGAAATTTCCAACACTTACACAATAAGCGCAGAATGTACGTAATCAGGCGACTTCCTTTCAGCGTTTGAAGCTGACTGAATATGTCACATATTTTACAATGGTTTACGTAAACTGTGAAGTGCAGTAGCTACAATGTTTCTAAATAATGAAATTTAAGATCTACATCCTCACAACGTAACGGTGTACAGTGAATACGAAGTAATTTGACGTAAACGTATACTCCATTATCCTAACTAATTAATCAGCACATGAGAAACCTCTCAAGTGTTTTCACCTGTTACAAGTTCATAGCTGAAAACATTTAAACATTAGACCTTTTGATAGAGCGGGCAGGATCACAACTTTGGAAATTGGACTTCTTGAAAAGTTTCATCAGCTCGTTTTGATTATTAAAATATATTAGTTACATTATTTTAAAAAATAAGCAACCATGTCACTTTCACTTTTTAAACGGGTTTTCATTCCGATTAATCTCGAAATTAAATTTCTGATGTTAGTTTTAATCTTGTAACAGTCTTCCTGTGATGTGCCGAGTTGTTATGATCTGGAATAGAACTGCTATCACAGTGGTCGTATGTCCAACCCGTTTCTTACTCCTCGTACTGAGTGAATCGAATTAAACAAACGTCTGATTGTTGCCAGCGTGCTTTGTTAACTGTAACCAACAATTCCATGGCTTTTCACTATCTGCTGCTATCACAAACCGTCGTTTTCGTTTAACTTGGCAATAGACATTGTTATCGGTAATATCCGTTGGGGTATGTCGAATTACACCAATGGAGAATCTCATACAGGCGACTAGATTACTCAGTCTCAAACAGAAAATTTGAGTGGCTTGACTTAAAGCGCAATTTTTGCTGAACGTTCCACTGTATGGTGATTTGACCATGCTTAGTGTGTGTCCGGTGAACCGTTGGTCATTGAGCTTCCTTCACATAACTGACAATGGCGGACTTTCCCTTGAGAGGTTTGGCAAGAACATGTACTGCTGTTGGGCTGCATCCACACAGAAATACCAGCTCGAAAACACCTGTCATTATAGACGAGTCTAAAACTGTACGTGGTTTCAGAATGACCCGCTGCACTATAAGTGGCACTCAAGTAGTAACGAAGCCGTTCACAGCTGTTTTGTTTATTAATAAGAACTAGTCGACGAACGACAAAATTTACGGAGTGCAAATAATTTCCGATGGGTAACTCGAATTTAGTTTCGTATGAATATCAAAAATTAACATTTTCCGCAAATTTATGAAATTCCGTATTCAAACCACTGAGTTCTGCTGATCCACTTTACCAATAACGATAGAAGACATACGTCGTGGGATGTTAACGTTTGATCTACTCCCTTCAGTCACGAACGTAAAAGATTAGAACATATAGGACATGCCGAAAGATGACTGCTTGCAAGGATGGAGGAAAAGATTAAAGGAGATGCTGCTCATAAGCGGACATCCTCTGACGTTTATCGATATTTACAACCAGAAAAGATTAACTAAGACTGCTGTGAGTACGCTCCCTAAGAAACAGGTCTTTTTGAACTTACCTTTCAAAGGCAATCATATGGCAACTGACGTAAGTCAAAAATTACAATCTGCTTTAACTCGTACATACTCTGCGGCTGAAATGCGGTTGCTACTCACAACCGGGAGTTTTGCTTAGCTTACTCATAAGGGTTGCCTACCGAATTGTTCTGTTCCATGTAATCTATCTGTTCACTTGCAGCTGCGGTGGCGTCGATATCGGTAGGGCAGATCGGTGCCTACAACAAAGAATGGTTTAACTGAACCTAAGAGGTTGGTGGGAGCCATGACGCAAATAACAATGGCACCAAAGGGAGTTGGAAGAAATCCGACCTCATTCATAGCAAACCACATCGCGAAAACAGGTCACGTTTATGACCCCGCCAACTCGGTTCAAGTATTGTTGCGTAATTGGAATCCAAATGTGGTTATTTTCTTTGAAGCAATTTTACTCAATACTAGCTTGCCGGTCCTGTGTATGCATAAACTAATGACTCAGACAATTTGTCTGCCCGGGAACTAACAATCCTTGTTTTATATAAACCCAGTCGCCGATTGATTCTACTATCGTTATCTGCATGTCCTATGTATTCTAATGTTTTACGTTCGTGACTGAAGAGAGTAAACACAACGCTAACACCTCGCGACGTATGTCTTCTATTGGAATGCGACAGTTGCGACCAATAGTAATTGATACTCGACTTGAAAGTAGCCAAATCCCCGACCACTCATCAGTAATCTTCTATCGTTATTAAGAAAAAATTATGCTATTACATGTTTTATTCTCAAACAAAATAACGATAGCTGGGAATGACCAAATGTAAAGAGGAAAAGTAGGCTGATTTTAAGGCTTTCACTACTTTAATCAGGCTTTGTAATTAGTACACAAATATAAACCATTATCGATCTGAAAGAAATTTATTTGTGCCATTCAATGTTTATCTTAACATCGTAAGTGGGGAATACGACCCAAGTTTCTAACTTGGACAGAATTATTGATACAGTTGTCACTCAGAACAGTCACCAGAAATGAACAGTTTGTTACGAAAGTCACTTTACTTTGGAAAGTCTGGATCCCAGGGATTCCACTAAACAGATGCGACTACAGCTAACAATTTTGGTCCTAATTCGGTTAGAATTGTCATTAGAGAGACCACGGCGTTTACCATGGCAATGTTATCCTCAAACTCTGGATAAAACTTCAGACGGGACTATCACTTGAGTAAATCGGTAATAACGTTTATTTGTCCAAGCTGGCGGTGATAACATCTTATCGGTTTATAAACACACCTATCATTAGGTGACCTAATATGGTCAAGAGTTCCTGACGGACAAATTTTCTGCAAGCTTGCTTAATTGCCTACCCAATTTTGAGTAAAATGTTGTGCATTCAACAAATGTGAATGGTCTTATCAACCAGCATGCTAATCTGTTACACTCAACGGATCACTGACAGTAAATGAATTTATCCTGAAGCCAAACGGTTGAAACGAGGTATAAAACATCAAACCAGTTGTCCTCATTCAGAATGATGTAAACATCACGAATTTTCTAACCATCGACTTGCGCACAGCCGATGCATGGCCTGGACGGAGTGTCATTTTAAGAAGTTATACCACCCAAAGGCGGAGAACTGTCTTTTGGTTCCGACAGTATTCAGAGTGTTAATTTGATCGTTTTCAAACGAAGTGACTATTCAGCGTGGTTCCGAAGCCGTTATCTTCCCAATACAACTAAGTTCTAATTTGCACAGCATCATTGAAGTAAATGCAATGTTCGGTGTTACGTGTAATAGGTATTTTTACGGCAGAACTCGACGAATTCACATGACCGAGTTTTGCGAATTGTGAACGAGGCTTGTTTGGTGATTTTCGGTCACATACCAGATAATGGTTTACTTACGACTAGTCATTTCCCTATACCTAATACACAACGGATCCCACGAAACAGTGTATATGTTGGAAATCTTAATAGGGAATGTGTAGTGACTCAGTATATTTGGAGAAGATTTCGAAATTTTGGTAATGTGAAGTCAACTATATAGTGTTTAGAAGTCAGTGGGACCTAATGACCGGTTTTGGGCTGGATTTACTTAAAAAAGCGTTATTCCAGGTCCGAGCCACGCTGAATGAAATCAAGCACAAAATATAATGCATAATTGTCTCGTTTAGATATAATTCCCTGAAACATGACTTTTGCAATAGTTTTGGATGAATAGAATCATGCAAAGTTGGTGGAAAATTTACAGGGTGAACAATAAGCTCACCACCATCATATCTGTTGAAATTTTAAAACTATGTCTTTAATAGTGCGTAGAGGTTTAAGCGTGATTATTCGTTAGTATCTGGTGAACAGTCCGTGGGAGAAAGGACTAGGAGTCGTCTGATTTGTGTGCCAATCGAAGTCGACATTTTTACTAGGCCATATTTTTACACGGTTGATTAACACTCACAAAGCAAACTTCCGAACCATCATTTCTTCTTGAGCCGATGGTCTCCAAAACTCCGGTAAATTCAAAATAGTAGACAATAGTTAAAAATTTTACGATGTACTCAAATAAAACTTATTTCATAATCAACATATAGGTATTGTGATATAGTTTTGTTCCGCAGAGACAGTCTCTGTCCAGAAAGGGTGAAGGGCTTAAATCAACAAATTTAGTGAGTAATAGGTGGGGTTAAATGTTTGCAAGATGATAACTCTACCGTGCTTTACAATACTCTCACAATCAACAAAAATATATCACTTATTGACAATAATGGTTGACTGATATAAACCTAACAGATCAACTCGGATTTTGGAGTGGAAGGTCGGAAGTCTGCAGCGGCACTTAAGCGAGGAAAACTGTACATTATTTGAACATCAAAGCTATTTTAGGGCACTGAACAAAGTTGCAGTCTTCGATGCTGGGTTATCATTGATTGCTCAGATCAGTCCTTTGCGAGGAAGACGATAAACTATTTATATTGTCAACTGTCCAGTTTAAGAAGACGATTTAACGTCTTGATTTTAGAAGTGTTTTCACTTGGCATTACCCACATAATGTCAGGGAATGGAATGGATTCAGTCTCAGTACATCATTTGGGATGAGTGAACATTTCGTTTTTAACTCGTAGTCGTTGGGTGTGAACAGCGGATTACCATCTACAATGGTAAACAATCTAGAAACAATTCGGTTTGGACAACTTGGGATTTAAACTCTCGCCTACCATTTCATGCTGTTTTCGCAGGACACAAAGAGCCCCGGAGCTGATTTGACAACATAAATGCAAAACGATGAAGACTTTTGAACGGCGAGCTGGATGTAAAGCAGCGGAATCTTGCTTGAATAAAACGAAATCAGACGAATAAACGTTTTGGATGGAGCAAGTACAGTGGGCTACAGAAGAAAACTTCAACGAACCTGAGGGCGTTTGCAAGCAACAAATAGCAGCATAATGTAGTTTGAACAATTTTACGCGTGATGGCTCAACAAAACGAAGTGTATTACCATACATCAAGACTGTATTGGAAATGACAGCGAGACTTCTGAGGTCACACGTTATTACGCTGGTACACAAGTAAACGGCAACAGTACGAAGAACACTATCAAATCCAAAAGGAAACCTCACACCCGTCGACAGAAGAAACGTAATTTACAAAATCCAATGCAACAACCGTGGACAACACTACGTTGGCCAAACCGAACGGAAATTATCAACACGAATACACGAACACGAATTGGTCAGCAATTTTTTTGATCACCGTTCACGACGATAAAACTGGATACACTTTCAACTTGAATACCACAGACGTCCTTACTCAGGCAAATACCAAACATGCCAGAGAATTTTTCTCGAAGCTTGGTACTCACCAGCCGGGTCAATAAACAAATACATCGAGCTGACCAGAATCTACGAACCAGTGCGAGCCGAGGATTTGAAGAGATGTAGACATCATCAGGCCCAAATGCCGGCAAACCCGAACGGAGCAATTTGAACGGATCAGACCAAAGTCGAAACCGGCCAACGAATAACCAGTCGGATAGAATTCCAAAACGAAGAAATGACTTACACAATCAGATTCGAGGTCAGAGTTCGGCAACAACAAAGAATGGCCAATCAGACTGCAGATCATAGACTCGAGGACCACATGAAACGACCAATCGGATGTCGGGTCAAAGTTCAAACGCAACA
This sequence comes from Paragonimus heterotremus, assembly GCA_013368495.1. NCBI lineage: Eukaryota > Metazoa > Platyhelminthes > Trematoda > Plagiorchiida > Troglotrematidae > Paragonimus > Paragonimus heterotremus. Next base: position 153,156 of record LUCH01000048.1, read on the forward strand.
AGAATCAGCGAATGGTTGGTCAGGTCAAAGATCATGAGCAACAGAAAGCGACCAACCAGAACTCAGGCCAGAAGGTCAACGCACTCTGCTATGTAAGAGCAGGCATCCACCGAAATTCACCAAACTCTATGCTCAATAACTATGCGCTTAAACACTTGCGAACTGATGATGTCACCTCGTTTGGCGATGAAACGTTTGCAACCTAAATGCCAAGCTCGGCGAACATACCGGTACGAAAACCATCAACACGAGCTACTAACAACACCACCACTGTTCACAATTATCAGAAAAGCCGATTCTTATCCTAGAAACAATTTCCCACAGAGGACCTGAACAACGGTGATTTTGAGATACAATTAACATATGTTACGCAAACATGACTAAGCAAGCCTGTTAAATATTTTTAAATGGCTAACTTCAAACAGCAGTAGCAGCAAGGTCTGGGAATTTTTCCCCATTTCGTAAAGTATAGAAGACAAAGTCGGTTACCTAAGATGTCTACTTTTCCGAATGAACCACCAGACATATTGGCAAGCGTACGATCAACAAGCTGAGTGGGTGCAAATTACTCTAACACGTAGGCTCTTGAACGTTCCTGCCTTAAATAAATGCATTTGGGCCAAACAAACACAATGTGCTGTAATGTGATTTCAAAGTTAGTTTGAGAGCAACACCTATCCAGTTTGCCAAATATAGGCAATATTTTTAAGAATTCACACTAAACATCTATCTGTCTACTGATTAACGTTCTGCGTTCGATTCCTAGATGAACATACAGACAAAATGGTCAGAATGATCACCATGCATTCGTATGAGGTACGTAAGTGATGTTAGTGATAATCTACATCACTCCAGATGTTTAGACAAATTGGACGCAATGTGAGTAGACTCAAGTTTCGAGAGGGCAGACGTTATTTATCACGTACTAATTATATACAGGTAACAGACTGAGCCATCACCTCTGATAATATTTTGATTTTTAAACATTCAGGTATTAAATAAAAAGACATTTCTTTCAGAATACTCTCAGTGGTTAAATAGTGACATGGAAATTTTTACTCTTCGTTCACTAATGACACTTAAAAGTTATTCAGCACATAGAATGACGAGTCTGCTTTCCTAAACGCAGCTCTATCATTATGTCCGATTTAATGCGTTCAATAAAAAATGATGCAAAACGAATTAGAAAACAACTTTGAGAAAATTGTCAGCGGGTAGTCTTTTATTGGTTCCTGTCTGTCTTATCATCAAAAACAAATCATATGACTACACTTGAATTCAGAAATAAAACCATTTTATGATTTTTAAATAATAAACAAGCTTATCGTCAACGGTGCTTTCAAAAGCGATGCAGAGTTCCGTGCTTAATGAGCACGGTATTTTAAGTCCATGAGTAAGCAAACTAGATTTCAGACTTCCCATTTGGTTATATATGAAATTTTCTGCCTGTAAATGTTTTATTTGTTAAGTAGACTTCATATAGGAACATGCTTTTTGTGGCTTATTGCTTCTCTGTACGCGAACCTAAGGTCAGCATTTGGCAAAAATATTTACTAATCTGCCTAGCAAATACTGGTAGTAAACATAGTGTACAAAATAAGCAAGTTATATGGGGAATAATTGAAAATTAAGACCACAGCAATATCAACATTATTGTCGACATTCGTTTGTTGAGCAGAAGATGCTTCTGCTTCATGATCCAGGATGCCTGAAAAATGTAAATTCGACGTGCGCTTAGACCGAACCGTTGAAATTGTGTGCATATTAGTGTTTTCCAAGTGACTCTTTAGCCTGGTGTATTAACTGCATGTACATCTTTATCCTGGTGTCCCGCGCTGCATTCGTTCTATATTTTCTACTATTGAGGCATACGCTGAGGAATTAATAAATACAACCAGATAAATCTGGTCGGCGGTTATGATTCCGAATTAATCACTTGTAATAGGTTCGATCCGAGGCAAAATTTAGTTGACAACATTCGTCCATCTAAAGTTTGTACCGTAAAGACCTGGTGGTCAGTAAACTAGTTTGTATGAAAAAATGTTTACTTAAGATTTTGAACCCAACTTGGATTATCTCTTCTACGGCACATAAACTCACACAACCTTTCAACCGGAAGAGTCCCAAATTCTTCTCGGTTTCCCAGTTACCTAGGCATTTTATGTTATAGCCAACTTGTAGAAGAGTGATATAAGATTTTTATACTAAGTAACTAACAGAGCGACTCTCAGTGAATCAACACTTTGTGAAGCACGCTTTTATCTACTAACGATGTTGTATCAATTAACTGCGCGCACATATGTAAAAATCTATAAACCACAGCATCTGCCATCTTGATATATAGTATAACTGTACCAGAAGTTTACAACTTTTGTTTTGAAACAAAAACTACAGACAGACATATATATGCATTTGGAAATACCATAGTCATCTGGTATTAATGCACAATACATATTTGTTTAGTGTAAAAACTAGTACTAGCTGGCTGCCCGACGTTAAACTCTTCCAACTAGCACAGCACAGACGTCCTTACACAATACTAAAACAACATATTTTAAAAGGCATTTCACCCATTTGACAAAAAGTTTTCAATCTGATTAACATCTCATAAAACACAAATCATATGCACATTATACACCATGTTTATGATAACTTGATCATGTGTGTTTAGTGCATTACACTGACTGAATGCCTTACCAAACTAGACATCAAAATTGCATGACCTGTTCGTTTGATAAATCCTATACACCTGGATCTGCTGACAGTTTGTGTACGGCTAATGCATGACACACTTAAATTGCACCTGCTTAGTCGTCAAAGGTGATTCTTTTGCTAATTAGTCAACAAGTGGGTGCCTGATCCGTTCGCTTTAAATGCACCACTCAGCGGTGTGGATGCAGAAGTTACTTCGTTAACCAAACAGTTGGCCAAAATGAGTCGAAAAATCAGCAACTACAGACACTAGACAGCAGTAGACAAACTAAGCTAACAATCAAGATTGCCAAGTACACTGAAAACTGGTCAAAAGAGCGAATAAACAATCCCAGTCGGCTAAACTAAATATAATCTTGACAAATCCCTGCCGGATTTTGGCGGATAACATTAGATGTGGCTGTTAGGTAAGCACAGTCGATCTAGAGCGAAAATCTAGCAAACGTCTGATATTACTATACATCCGTTTCACTCCTCGTTTTAACACGTCAATACCCGCTATGGTGAATGCAGCGAACAGCCGAAATTCGTTTTCATCGATGAAGTTATGGAGGAATTTTAGAAATAGTAAAAATGTCATACTTGTGCTAATCAGAAAACAGGTTTTACAAAACGCATCTAGTTACTACGTGTCTGTGTTTAATTAGCTCTTTCAATTTACATCGTCGCTAATAAGAGAAGGTTACACCTTTGAATGACTTACGGTTGAACTTTCAGTAGTAATTTGTCCGAAGTTTGTGAGTTTAGTTACAAAAGCACTTTTTAAAGGGTGGCGTTACCAGTTTTTGGTCGACAAAATTTTTAGTTTTGCACTTCTCAGATGTACTTTCCATATAAGCTGAAAGTTTGAAACTGAGACCTGAAATTACGATCACTAAAAGTCCATTCACAGTCATCTTCCTTTCCACACGGAACAAGAAATATGGGTCAAAAAATGTTTTTCGCGGACTTTACTCCGCTTCACCAGTAGATGTAATCCAAACAACTGTTAATGGACATATAGGATTATAATTTCATTGAAGTATACGCGAGTGAAGGCCAATTCAACTCGGCATGATGAAAATTAATATAAACTAGATATCGACAACTTAATTCCTGTGTTGATATTTTAAACCACTTAAAAACGACGGTTAGTTGTGGATAATTCAAATGCAGAACGTTGGTTACCAGGACATCCGCATCAGATATGGCTGGTTTTTTCAGAAATTTAAACGTGGTTTTCAACATGCTTTCAGCTAATGGCCGGAGAGCAATTTGCTATACAACGCGTTTCAACCGTCTCTGGTTACTTATAATAGTTTTTAATGGAAGCCACATTCATAACAGAAAACGTGTCCTTTGAGTTACACTGAGGTAGGATCAAAGAGCCTTGTGCCCGAGTCGTTTGAGTGGAGCCAAGGGCCATTAAGTTGGAGTGAGACTGGTACATATATATATATATATATATATACATATATATATATGTATATATATGTATGTAGATATACATAAGACCATACGAACAATCTGGAGTGGTTTACGCGACTCCGTGGCATTATTGCGGAGCCACAGATGACGGGCTGAACGTGAGTCATGCGAAACTGGTCGCGCGAGTAAAAATAAAACGGGAACGGCTTGTACTTGAAGCTCTCTATTCACGCAATTCGTTCGGTCGACGCGTAGATATAGACAACCATTACTTCAGCATCGTTGATATTGAAACAAAAAACGAGTGAGGACAGACCAGCAAGCAAATACGATGTGTGACAAAGCAATCTCTTCCTGACGTATTTATATATTTTGTGACGGATTTCAATGTGGATTTGAAACGACACAATATATTTGGTTTTCTTGATTTATGAATCCAAGGCACGTTTTATGTTTACTATCCTTGCGGTCGGCACGCCCTCGCTTTGTGTGAATGGTGCGAGCCTCAGTAGAGTATGGTTTCGCCCTGAATGACGGAACTTTAAAAACCACTCCAGCTTGGCCACGATATGTGCCTCCCTGGTTTCTAATGTTCGTGTGCATACTTTACTGGAAACATATTTGTGTTTAGTGTTGATCAACATACCTCTTCAGGGCTGCAAAAGTAGGCAAACGCCACAAAACTGAACTCAGCTGCTGCCTTCACTACTTACGCTCCAAAAAGGGAATACACACTTCGTATGATGATTCTGAAGCCTCCGGTTTAAAGTTATTTTCAGCTATTCTCTTTTGCGTCTGCACAAGGCGGAAGCTATTTATGAGATAACGGTTTGACACTTGTTAAAGATAAATCACATCAACACTGTACACTGGAAAGTATGCAAATTTTAACTTTATAACACCTCCTACAGCACAGATTGCAGCTGAATAGCAGCTTGGCGCATAACGTCGGGTTCCCCTCTGTTCACTTACTGTTTACTTCCAAAAGCGTCCAACTAAAGCTGAAACCGATAGTGGCACTGCAACATAAAACATTTTATTGTAAAAAATGTGATAAATAGTTTTGACTGAGGGTAGCTTAATAAGTACAATTAATCACAGGAATTGCAGTATTTGAAATCTATTCAATCTCATTTTAGGAACTAAATGTATTCAACGTCACGTAGCTACGTCACATATATCACTGATGCGCTGATAAGTTTTTCGACCAGCACTGTCACAGAGTATGTACTCAAAAGATGTAAAAACGTGAGGTAACGTGATTCCTTATCGATGATGACTTTACAGTGCTAAATCTAAAAAACTGTGCACAGCGCTTGCAACGATCTTCTCCCTGAAGATAGAGTAAGTTCTGTGATGTTTGGACTGATTCTCCAGGGCATCACAAGGAATATCTTACAATGAAATTAGTGAGTAATAGATTCTCTCTCTTTGATTTTTCTCTAACTGACAATAGATTACAAATCTAAGACGGTAATTCGGTATTTTCGTAAGTTGAAGGAAATCCAGTTATATACTACTGGGGTGCATGGTTATCACTTGGAACAGAACGAGCTGTTAGATTCAGCTTAGTAATAATCGACCGTCAGCTAACTAATTTACTGTAAGCATCTAACTGGAAAGTCACTTGGTTCAGCTAGCGCTGGATGTGCCAGATACTTTGTTTCTTTTGAAGTACGTGTTTCAGTATATTATGTAACGGCCGTTCACTTTTCGATGGTGTCTCATAGTGTACCCCGAGACAGGTGGTATGTTGATTTACTCTGAGTAGGTCAACGACATTTTCTGACGTAATCTTCCGTCACAAAGCACGTAGGTCGTTGTGGTTTCTAGTTAAAATCGATGAAACTTCAGACGGCAATAAGTTTTAAGGCTCGTGGACTGGACCTCGTGATCAACAGTCCAGATATCAATGCAAAACACTGCATTGGACACGTTCATTTACAGCGGAAGTGCATGTGCCCAGTGCTAACCATATTCGCTCAACAATGGGCGCGACGTTTTTTCTACGGATGCTTTCATACATTTGCATATATTATCCACTAACTGAATGTTGATTATATATTCTACGTGCGTGATGCACTAAAAATCTTCGTTTCAAAACGAGAAATTCTCATTAAACGGTTGCACTTCAAGGTGCTTCGTTAGTTTCGCTCAGTTTAAATGTACGCATCATCGATTCATGAGCTACTATTTGGTAAGTCACTTTGACGCACAGATTGCACGTGGTTGTAAGTTGTCTACTTATGATAACTAAGAATTATCTATAAACAGAACCTGTTTTACTTGGGCTAATTTCCAATTTTCTCTCCTACTTTACTCGAATCACGAAGTTTACAGATCATTCAAATATTACGCTAACAAGCTTGTGTAAATAAATTTGTTTATCAGATATGCACTCTGGTAGTTCATAGTTGAAAAGGCTTCCAATTTTAACTGAATTTGCTACTCGATGTGTTTTTTACAGACAGGCCACTTTAACCTCATAGGAAGTGTCGAACAGCTTACACCGTATCGGATGAAGTGTCTATCGTGAGATAAATTTTTCATCATGGTTCTTAGCTTTTTGAAGAGTTCAAGAACCAAGACTCGTCCAGAAAGTACAACAGATTCGTCGTTTCGTTGAGCTAAATCTCGAGGTGTCGTCCTACAAGTGGTGCGCAGGGTGTCAGTCTATGGTGCCATTTATAAACACTCAAATATGACAGCGTGCTTTACTGTTAGAAGTACGTGCATTTGTTTATTTTCGGGAAAAATCATTTTTGTTACTGTTAAGTAAGAAATCAATTGGGGCTACTGCCATCACGGGGTCAGCTTCAATCTGGAAAGCTCTGTGTGTGTTGTTCAATAGGGGTAAATTATATGTCAGTTGCTGTCCTCTTGTAATCCATTTATGGACTGAGAACTCAGTCTTTACCATGTACTTCCTAGGTTAGACTCAATATTCTGAAAACTGTTCAGTATATTTCGAAGTTGGATGCGAGAATTGGATGGTAGATTTATGACCTTGAAACATGTTCTGTTCAGATCGATATGAATGAAAGAAAGTATGCAACCACCTATGCAGAAAAAATGTTCAATGGTTTCTGCTTAAATGATACTCTGGACGTTGATAGTGACCTCCTACAACCGATCTGGCCCATTCGTAGAGTCAGTTTTATCAAAACGCATAATTGTTCTTAGGAGTTAGTTTGTCCCACGAGATTGGCATTCGGTTAGCAGACGTTTCACCACGAGCCGAGGCAAAATAATCAGTGTGTAGGTGACTGTGTCCACAGGTTGGACAGTAGAGATTAGTAGAGTCTGATGGATACCTTCTGTAATAGACAAGAGTGAGTTGATCTTCTCACTTGAGTTCGAGTTGATTATTGTTTGTTGCTTCTGAACTTTAATCCGAAGCCCAACTGATCATTGTCTACACCCTTTGAAGTTTAGACGTGGAGTCCGACTAGGCACCTCTTTTTGCTGGTGAACTTAAACCCGGAGTCTGTTTAAAATTCATCTGTACTTGGACTTCAGTCTGATTGAGTATGCACTGCCCAGCCTTGCCAATCTATCAGATCTGTTCAGATTGCTCCGTTCGGATAAGCTGGTATCTACTCTTGATTGTGTTTACACCATTCTAGTTCTCTGGTCTGCATTAACCCATAGATTGTGTCCAAATCATTGTTTACTTAGTGAACCCGTTTAAGAATAAATAAATCTGTGAAAGTCTCTTACTTTTTCAGTGATTACCCAAATTAGAATTTCTAAAGTGCCCAGGTAGAGTGTATCTACACGACCAAATTATCATATCTGCATGCTCGACCACTTTCGCCTGTGGGTAGTGATCACTCTCCTTGACCAACTGTGGGGACTTTCCCTCGAGTATCATTCACACCCCTCCTTACTCCTCTGGGTTCCTCAATTGGGCTTCACCTCTCAGTTGATCACGCATTTTTCACCATCTACTGAGACGTTCTAACCGATTGTGTGCTTTGGTCATTAACTTACGTAACATGTGCTTTCTTTTTTTCCGCCTACTGCTCGAGATTATTGACGATTGAAAGGTGGTCTATAATTATTGTTTGGTGGAAAAACATTTTGACTCAAGTCGTTATGCAGAAAAAATAGTTACACAAGCGAGGAAGTTTTTCTCCTTGCATAAGTTTCTCAGCAGCGAGCGATCATTAGCTTTGTGCGCCCATGTAAGTTTCTGATTGATGGAACTAGTTGTGAAGGTCGGACTGAAGGTTAGGGACTCGGTTGTTAGCCAAGCTTGGCTTCACTACTAATAACAGTGTGCAGGATGAATGTATTTATTTGTCTCATCGATATAAAAAAATGTATAGCATTAACCCTTCCACTCATTTACTCAAAATGTACAGCATCTGTTAAAAAGCCATTACGGTGACATCCAACCACCACCAAAATCACGCCGGTAACAACATTATGAGGAACGATCTTTAGGCACACTAGGAAATTGGCAGGGTTTCCATACAATTGAGTAACCGACAGTTTCTACTACGTTCGACAGCAGCGAACGATAATTCTAGATTCACGCAGTAGCCAAAATATTTTGTTACCGCTGGTATGTATTCCAACAACTTTTATTATTGGACCGGTTTTAGATGAAGCTAAGTATGGTAGTTCTTTATTAAGCTGAATAGTAATCCATTACACTCGAACGTTTGGCGTTCACGATAGGTCTCATAATCTCAAATGGCAAGATCAAGCTGAACCCCTTTTAAAATAGGTAGTTGAAGGCCTATACCTTGACAAAGGGAAAGTGAGGCGGGTTGCTACGTCTATGATTTCGACTGATCAAGCAGTGCACTGGCACATCTATTCAGAATGGCTATTGGAATCTACAAAGAGATTTAATGATGTTCCGTATAATTAAAACTCAAAAAAGTGAACATAACCAATAAGTCACGTTGAGAACAAAGTACTTTAGATAACTTTGGAATTTCCGTGTATACTTTGTGCAGATAATATGGACTGGATAATAGTTTCTCACTTTTACTAGGTTAGTTATCAGGAAACGTGCGTGACAAACTTTTGACTGCAATATATAATTATTGAGCTCAGTTCTGTGCTGGGGGTACTTCAGTCAAATTAATTATGATATATTTCGTTCAACAAATGAACCAGTACATCGTACTTCTTAAACCATTGTGTTACAAAGTGACCAAACTTGTAGGCTAGAGTTTGCTACTCCTAATTAAAAATGTGGCCATCTCTTGAAAACATTCAGAAAAACTGCGTCATATTAGAATCTACAAATTGTGACTGAAAGTGGGTTTGTTTGAAGAGCTTGGGTGGCTTTATCACACTTGTGTTAAAGTTTTCTCTACCTTCTGCCTGATCGTATTCATCTAGTGTTTCACTCGCATTTATTTGCAAGAACTTGAGGGAACACTTGCAAAGTAAAATACACAGTTAGTCTGATAGTGTTATTGCCTCATAAACACTGTGTGATACAGGCTTCATGTGGTCATCCAGCAAAATTAAACAATTGCAAACGCAAGCTGCAGTCCACATTAGCCAACACACAGAACATGAAGAACAACGGCTCTCTTAATGGTGTCATGCTTCAACCATGGAACACTTTTCTCTCGTAAACCGTGATATCTCAGAACATAACACTTGTGATGGTTGATCAAATCATTGGCTTAAATGCTGATTGGCGAAGTGGTCAGCAGCTCGTATACGTTGCTTGTCTTCGCCGGTATCAATTATGCTAAAAATTCCAACCCAAGATCATGAACAATCTCAGAAGTGATGTTTGACATATTTACTTACCAGAAAACCAGACTTCTGCTGCGAAATGTTCCTGGACACAAGCCAAACTACAAGTGGATGATAAGGTGACAAGAAAGATAGTGCGTAAGTGAAGAGAATAATTTTCAGTAGTTCTGTTCTTTACAAGCGAAACCGTATGACAGAAATTTACAACTATATACACAGACAATAAACATGGCATAGTAATGAAAAGCGCATAGACGCATCGATGGGAAAGTCGATTAATGCTTATTTTGTTTCTGTGAGTTTCCGGCAATTTTTGCATGACCGTGTCTCTATGCTATTAAGTAAAAGTAGGGTTTAGACTAGTTTATACTTGTTATCCAACTTTTAGCATTTACTATGCAGACCCCGGAGCATCAATTGTCAGTGAAATAGGAAGCACTTATTTTTGACACCAGTTTTCTAGGTGATCACATTTAATTTTGTTTAAAGCTACAACTGTCCAGGGTAATAGTCTCTGAACTCAAAAATGTCTTACTTCAAAAAATTTATCCATAGAAACGCTAGCGTATGCATAACGACCGATGCTGATACTTTCGCTGGTTAACTATTTAGATTTAAATCACTTCACCTCTAGCTACGAACGGGAAAAATTACTGTGTGCCAGTCTAGCTTTATGACTTGTATACTATCGTTAGCAAAGTAGACTAAACAGAACTGATGCAACTGTACTCTTAGAACATTCTAAGAAAAATGTTCGTTTTTTTGGTGAGTACTAGTTTTAATTTGACTTATAATGTAGAATAACGATAGAAATATAAACAGTACAGAATGACAGACTTAGTAGTGACGATGATTATTTCATAGATGAATGAAAACGAAATTCGAACTTCACGCTACTACAGGTCTACACTAACTGCTTTGGATCCACAAAACTTGAGGTGAAAACCTTCCCCCTCAGAATTGTTTCCAATCATAACATTCCTAAGTCGTTAAGATAATGGATTTGATGTCTCATTTTTTCGGAGCTGAAAAAAATGAACACCTTGCGGGAGGGGTTTTAGGCAAATATTCCTCCGTGGAAGGAAATAGCATGATTTATCGTGTTAACCATAGAATAAAGTGTAACGCATGTTGTCAATAAGATACCAAGTCAGAAAGTGCAGAAACTTTGTTATTTTGATCGTACCAGGCATTCGGTGTGTGGTGAGCTGGACTGAAAACTTATTTTCAGATGAAACTGTTAAAATGAGCCTTACCCTTGTTAACAATATCTACTAAAAGTTATGTTCAACTTTATGATAAAAGATATAAAACGGTTCGTCAGGTAAGACGTTACCATTTTCAGAAAACGAATGCATCAGATTCCCAAGTGGAACACGTGTAAGCACAGTAACCTTTTCACTCAACGGACTTATTCTTTCCGCTTTGACGGGCACAGAAAGATACTGAGAATGTGATCACACGTGATTGATTAGTGACCGTTTCCTAGTTGTTATTCTTTGCCGGTTTGATGATCAACATAACAACAACATAGTTTCTGCATAGCAAGTAATACAATTAAGTTACCTAGTTCTGACAGGTGTTTCTTTCTTATGATGGCTAGTAGTATACCTATCATCCCTAAGTGGAAACAGATGGTAATCTTAAAATGAACGCGCATGTTCATGTGATCACAAGAACACAAACAAAAGTCGCGTAAATGATTCCAAAGGATGGTTTATGCGTATCGCTATACAAGCACGATACAGGAACTGATTTACATAAGACGTGATTAGCTTTGATGGAGTGAAGACAGTGATGTGAACGAATAGCTTTAGGTTAACTCAGGCTGTTTCAAGTAGCCTGCCGGGTGGGAATACAAAAATGTCATAGTCAAAGAGAAATTTGGTTTATAATCATATGCGTTAAATGCGAAACTTCGCCAGCTTTTGAAAAAGTCACGCACATCTCATTAGAAAAAATGCCCAGGTTGGCCTAAAACAAGGGGCCAGAGAGCTTCTCTTAAGTGAAAACGTTATTAACGGTAGGTCTTTTGTGTTGTTTACTTCAAATTTCTATTTGCCTTTTCAAAACGGGATTTGCTTCGTTGGTCCCCCAATATATAAAACTAAGAAAATGAAAATTCCGTTTTATCTATAAGATTATTGTAACCTGGCGGTTTAATAAGCTTCACCTAGACGCACGACAGTGATAAGTACATCTGAATTTTTCTTGTTGGATTATTTATTCTAGCTATGCGGTAACCAACAATCACTGTACGTCAGTCGTCCGGTTGACTAGGGAAAAAACTTCGTTTGCAATGTTTTCTTAATAAGTAGCTTAATTAACAACTGGGTACAGAATGGGGTTTTGAGCATGTCTACAAAAATTTCAGCAAGTGCGTAACTACCGATGAGTCTATAACAACTTTGAAAATTTCATCAACAATAGAACATACGGAAATGCTTTTTCTGTTACACACGTGTTACTTTTTGGAATATCCTCAAGGAATGCGATGGGTTCTCGGATGTTATTTTCCTATTAATAACAATATCTCAAAGCAGCTCCATCTCGAGAAAAAGTTACTGTCTTGATTTAATTCTGACCGACAGAAAGCTCAAAAACTCCATTCCACAACTTGAAAATAAAGAAAGTGATGACACGCTGCAAAGACTGTTAGCCCTAAATTAGCAGTTTTTGTACGACAAGTCAAAAATCTGATTGAACAGACAAAGAATAGGATTACTGAAACACTATCTTGTCGTTCACTACCCCCAGAAATGCTAGCATAAGTTAATGGATATATTTATTCTGGTGTTTCATTAAAAATCAGCAGTTGCAGCAAAAGAAATGTGTGGAGGCCTCAACTACCTCAACAAAGCAACCCAAGGAAAGTTCTCCCAATCTAAAATCTGATCACACTCCACGGGTTAGACTATTCATGGTTTAGCTGATGTTCGAAGTACAGATTGATTATACATAGAATTCTGCAATCAGTTAATGGATAAAACTTATTCAGTCTAAACATCTGTACTGTTTGATCCGACTCATTTATCACAAACGATGAATGGTTTCCACCTAATGTTTTACAGAACGTAATAGTTTTTTCGCGTGGTTGATCATTTTGTCGCTTAAATAATTTATATTGGTCGCTAAACAAAACTTATGGCGTTATTTGCGAAAGTAATACGTACACTTCTTTTACACCAAGCTAACCTTCAAAATATCTTGTAAAACTAAGGGTCGTATTGCATATTCGAGAAAGCGTTTGATTGTTATAGGGCTAACGACGGGTATGATGCTTAATTCATTTGAAAAAATCTCACATGTGAATCGCTGCTCGCACGTTTAGCACTGATGACAGCTTAGGGAATTGAGTTCGTGTCAACTTCCTTGTATTGTGGCTAACCTACCGGCAACAACCAGGCAGATTTGACAATCCAGATAAGAACTCTTCATTTTGCTTGGCAAGTCAAGTCGAAGTTAAGTTCCTTAAATTGGCCTTACAACATTTTGAAAGCATTTTAAATAGTGTCTTGAAACTCCCATGACAATCAAAGTTGGTACAGGTTGTGTGTTATTATGCTTTGCCAGTCAAAACTGATTCGCACTGTTCAGCTGTAAACAGTGTTCCACGTATGAATCCATGATAATTAAAAATCTAATGAGGCTGTATATAGCCAACCATTTGTGTGTTAAAATTCTCGTGAAATTTTGCGAGTTTCAGCAGTCGAATTTGCTACTGTCTACACAAAAATAGAAAGTATGAACACCGATGACTTCTGGTATTTTTTTCAGCAATGCGATTTTTGAAATTTGACAAGGAATGTTAAATATTCACGACTAGAACTATCGGCTATCCGTATTGTGTAGTAAATGTAGTATGTATGTAATTAAGTCTTTCATGTGAAGCTGCCTTTAGATAGCTCCTAGCTGACTAAAATTTTGCATACAGCGTTCAGAACAGCTTCAATGAATTTGCAATGTTGAAAAATCCGTATTAAATCGGTGTGTTCCAATCCTACACTTCACTTTATTTGAAGCAGTTTTGAAGACAGTTATTTTGGGTTCGCACACTGGAACCATGGTGCTTTGATTAGTAAACATATTTTGAAGTGTTTCACGTGTCAGTGTGACAGTTGCAAATTTGTTTCGAAACACAGGCGTAAATAGCAACAGTATTCTGAGGTAGTCTTTTTTAATATAGTGTCCTATAAGTAAAATCCGCCCTTACCAAAAGGTGGCACTATTAGAACCATTCACCGCTCTGAATACTGGAGAAAACAACATTGAATCAACGTTCGGATCGGTGTGTGGCTCCAGTTAATGCTACCCAACTCAACTAGCTAAAAGATTTAGTACTTTGAAATGCAAGAAAAATAAGTCTTCCGTTCTTCATCTACCTACCAGGTGTTACTTGTTAAACCCAACGTTTATCTAACATATGCAATTCTGTCTCTTTCTAGTTAATTTGAATTAGATGATCTAAACAAAAAACAGTTGTCTGAAAAATTGTTCCGATCGCTGTTAAATTTGATTCCTGGTCGCCTAGAAAACCAGGTTATATGGTCCCAAATTTGAACTGGCAATGAATACAGAAAATGGAATATGAAAATATTTTCCTTGGGTTGTCGACTGAAATTACTGAAATTTTTGGCTAGATGACCTATCACGTAATACATAATAAAACATACTTCGAGAGACCTTGTTTATAGGTAAATTCCGAACCGAAGTGACCGGTTGGCTAACGAAACACAAATAGTGGTAAACACTTGTTAATCTCTTGAACAGAACTGATGAAGTGCACATGTATCCATTACAAGCTCGAAGAAAATCTAGCAGATAAAATGATCTATAATGAGTACATTAGCTTTCGCCGGCCAATGTTTCTGACTGTTCCAGAAATGCTCTGTTCAATTCATCAAACTCTGAAAAGACAACGTAAATTCAGATTAATGTTTCTGTATAATGTTACACATAATCATCTCAGAGCATAAATCGAATGCTCAATAACTCAAGAAATAGGAGGGATTAGGAGATAAGACTGCTGGTATGTGCTATGGTCTACGATAAAATATATTTGTAGAACGTTTTCCGTTTAGTAAACGTGTTCTTACATCATTTGAAGAATGCGAACATTAAATGTAGTGTCGTCCACTTAATATACTCCACAAGTTTTTATCGGAAGCTGAGAATAACCCCTCTTATCACACACCTCTAGCAATAAGAGAGTAAAACTACTTTTTCATCTATCGTGACATTACCGCTGGTACTGATTCGTACGCTTAATCCAACAGAGGATTATCTTTAGCACCACCTGCTACATTGTTCATAAACCCGATGATCGACTGGATCAGTATTTCAATTTGTATTGCCGATTAGTTATTTGTGATATCTAGCAAACTGTTAGCTTAATCAGTTGAAGACTGACTTTCTTCAGTAATCGTTTTATATTTTCACTAAAAAATTAAATAGCTCCATGATGTTCTAAGGTTTTGCAGCTGATATTCAGGTAACCTCTGAATTACTACTCTAGTGGCTTTCTCCTATTCCCAATGAAGACAGGCAGAAAAATCTACCCGACTAATAACTGCACCTCCTTACAGGTGTAAGCGTACACGCATTTCTTGTTTCTTCCGGATAAAGCCATGAAACTTTCTGCAGCGAATCTAATTTGCAGCGTGTATTCTCCCACCGTTTTTGCACTGTAGAAATACACCTATGTGCACTGAAATCAAGGCAGAAAGTCAGTGTTTTTGATGTTTAACGAACCGTGAAGCAACTACAATATTTTAAGTTGCACTTTTCTTCTGAGATTTTTGTTTGAAACACTATTAGCACAAGCATGATATGCTGCTTATTCAGTCAATTACCCATACCATAAATTTCTTGCACAGTTTGAGATGGTCTACCTGTCTCTTGTTCGTTACAATGAAGCAACAGAGTAAAATCGTCATGTCTAGGTAAATGCAAAACTTTTCATTTTCTCCACCCCTACTGTTTTTTTTTAAAACACTATATAATTCATGCATGCTTTCATTCGAGCGTATCCACTTGTCTCATAGATATAGTGAACACTTATAACTCAATCTAGTTCTGACACTTTTCTGTCAGTCTGCTTAAAAACGACAGTGAAGAACTCACTTATTACCAAAAGTCAGTTTGAAACTTTACGTGCTTGGATTTCACGAACTGCATCGACATTTAACACAATTTCCACCAAATCTAAAGTTGAACGTTTGACACATTTCGTCGGAGATTTCGCATTCAGATACACATTTCGGCAGACCTAACTTGACGAGGGCTGGCTGGAAAGTCTGTCTGAATTCAAACGTTGCAATCAAATATGTGTTGTATAGCTTGAAGTAAAACAAACCGCCAAATATTCATTAGTAGTTCAACAAAACATTCGTCCTATATTTTCACTAAACCTCGGATGTTTCACGTTTGTAATTAGAAAGGACAGACAAAATGAATCAACATCGCGCAGTTTATGTTCCTTCTGTGTTACACTTACACAAGTCTTTTCAAAAGCATTAGAGCGAATGACGCCTACCTTTTTACCGTGCAAAAGTGTTCACCTTGTCGAAGCTTCCTTATAACATACTTATCTAAATGGTTAGGTCTAAGAACTGAACGACTGACTTGGGTGTAGTTGGACTGATCGCAAATTATCATTCTTATTCATCAGGTAACTTGTAGGACTTCATTTTTAAGTAATCCTCTGATTCAGCTCAGATTCTTGATGCATAAAAAACCTCATAACTACTCTGTTCTGAAGCAAAAACCTGCCACCTATTTAAACTCGTTTTTTTGAGATGGTGGGACGTCAGTGAAAACGCTGATTTATTGTTACGTCACTACAAGGTGAGGTCCTTAATCTCACAACTGATAAGACCTAATACTGGTTCTCTGTTCGGGTATAGAAGATGTTAGGAGACGCATCTTCTAACGAAGCAGCAAAGGCCAATCACGTCATAATGAATGATCGATCCTGCCTCGAGTGAACTGATACGTTTTAACTCACTCAGCCTATCACTGTTGCCGGATCTATTCACTTTCTCGGTTCTCGGTCAAACAATTGAGCGCGTACCAAAGGGACGATTCAATGGAAGATGAAACATGAAGCATGGATGAATCCAAAATACTTGACAGACTTGGTCAAGTCGCCAAGATGTATCATCTCGAGTGGCCCCTTTTTTCTTTCCACGTCGAAATAAAATTGACATGAATATTAACACAAGAATTCGAATCAATAAAACGAAGTCAACTGCCAGACCAGCGGCCATAATAAACACACACAAAATGATATATCTGAGTTGACTTACGCCAATGTTTTAGTCTAGCATTCATTTCTAAAAAGGATTATCTGAAGAACGTAGGGTAAGTAGAAAGCTGCGATCCTTTCACAGTAGTGCCAATTTTTGACAGAAATCCTCGATTACCTCTTAGAAATCAAGATGCCGTGCAAAAAATATAGGAATCTCTGTTACTTTCACACAGTAAACAGTCCTAATCGTGGTAGCATAGACTGGAGTTAATGTTGTTCATACAAGAACAAGGTTGAGCGTTTGTAGGCGATGCCCCACTGGGCTCCCGTATGATTTGTACTGTCCTGTAGGTCGGTTCTCAAAATGGAACTTATTGTTACCCAGTTTTTCTTATTAAATAATGAATGGTAGAAAAAATATATCATATATATCATATGATGCCTGCAGCCAATGCAACGCGAAGGGACTTTTAACTCATATAGATTGAACATCACCAACAACTGAACGCAGCCGTCGCATTCAAATAGACTGTAATCCACGATTCCATGAAACAACCCTGTTGACCACTGCGCAAATGACCTCACACTGGGCAGGACCGAATTGTCACATGTGAACGCTCAACCCCTTTCGCCTGTGAGTAATCATCAGGTCGTTCGATCACCTCTAGAGGAGACACATTAACTGTCCTGTTAACTCCAGTCGATGACCTTTAACAAAGACCTCGCCAAGTTGAGGTGACAGAAATCATTAAATTGTTGAGCGGTATTTTGAGTATTGGTGAGTGGTTGAGGTTTCACATGTAACAAGTCGGTTGTTCCTAGTGTGAGGTCAATGGCACAGTGATCAACACGGTTGCCTCGTGAAAGCTTGGTCGGAGTTATTGTCCCGGTCATGGCAAGGATATTTACTACTGACGAGCTCTACTGAGAGCGAAATTCGAGTCTCCTGCTTCTTTTCGAAAGGAGTCAGCTGGATATTTTGTGGGAATATGACAGCTGCCTTTAAGTGTAGGTGATTTTCAATCCATACAGGAACCGAATATTTTTACTAATCCCCATGAATTTGTATTTGCCAGGTTTTTGTTCTCTACAAACGACCATAAGTAACACAAAGAAAGAATCAGTAAACACGTCGAGTTACTTTTGCATAAGGGAAGTTTAATATTACGAAAGAGTTTGAGATTTGGGGATGGTGTAGACGTCTATTCTTTCGGGATGCCAGTAATATGACTAAGAAAGATTAAAGTTTGTACATTAAAGTTTGTACAAGTTTGCGCAAAAAGTAAAACAACCACAGACTAACGGACAAACTATAACCATAAATTTACGTGCAAAAATAGCATCCGCCAGACGGCAACATAAAGTTTGTCAGCGCTCTACCGCTAGGCTTCTAGTAATTGAAATGTGATAAAATTGGCTTAGTATCCTATGGTTATGGCTTAGTTAAACACTTGACTTCTAATAATGGCGGCTGTTTTACAATTGACATTGTAGGACCAGTCACAGGAATAAATGTTTTTGTTGTTTAATGAACAACAATTAATTACCAATGACTCTGGGTTAGTGTTGCTTAATGTGCTAATTCGACCCACTGTACAACTGTTTACCAGCAGGTTGTCTGCGTTCATTGATTCTGGGTTTTTATATCGGCTATAAGTGTTAGTGCTAGATTGTGTATTTCATTGAATCAAACCTCTGGAGGAATAAATATGAACCTGGGTGTGTGCAGCTTACAATGGTATGCAGCTTTTGACAAAAACAGTGATACCATTGATCTCACTAACAGGCTGTCGTAAAAAAATATTGTTTTAGCCACCGTGCAAATAAATGACCTTGGTTTTGGATATCTCTGAGCCATTATTAATCCTTCGTTGTATCCGTTCCACAACACTTTCTTGGTTAGCAAGTACTAAACAGTACAGGTATTTCCAGGTCGGCTAAACAGTATTGTGTCAGATTCACGTTCGTTCGCAATGGGTCTGACTCTGGAAGTTTGGGTTATCTAGGTGAGTTTTGGATACACCCCCTGATTCGCGCACATTACCTCGTGAGGTCTGTCCATTGACAGTCAGTCATACAATGTACGCAAACGTGACACCCTTTTATCAGAATCTGTGACAGGTCAAAGGTTTTCTCCAAACAATTCTGTCACAGGAAAAGAAAAGTGGTATTCATCGTGGATAATATAATTAAATATTAATCAAACACCGGAGATGCGAAACTTAGTGGATTGGCCGTTAAACCGGACGTTAAGTCGCGTGTGATAAGTAACAATTCAGTGTACTGCAAGTTTACTCAATGGCTACGTAAATTCCTTGTCGTTTTCGTCCTGGTTGGACAACACATGTCAAAAACATCTTTTAGACTACGAACATTTCTGTCTGAAATATCGATGAATTCAAAAATAAGATTCATCATTTGTGTGATGTATTCAGCTACCAGCGTGTTTTACAATGAACCAATAATTGAGAGGCTGGTCAAAATAAATGTTCTTTCCAACTACATACCTCACCGTAAAAGTTGTTCCAGTTGTCAGTTTACTGCGAGAATAAGAATCGGGTCATATTCTCACTTAAACCAACGAATTTCTTGGAGGCTTACCAAATGAACATCAAGGTTAATCGCCGTCTCATATTAATTGTTATCGGTAGCTCTGACAATGAACTATTTTGGCTGCTAGTAACCCAACCCGAATGAATGGTGCACATGTACTGCGAATAAGTTGGTGAATGTGATGTACTTCATCAAACTTACGCAACGGACTGCATGTGCTGAGTAGCTGCACAGTTATCTAGTTGCACCGTTTGTTTTTGTCATTAATACCTTGCTCGGAATGGGCATTGCGCTCAACGTATGGTTTACCTAAATTTCAACTGTCGTTTGATGTTTATTTCCTAAAACGGTGCTTGTAAGATAGTTCACTCTGCTCAGAAGACACTAATGCTATAAGAATAATTTGTGAAAAACTAGCGAATTCATTCAGTAGTTATTCGGCAATATTGATTCCCAACACGACAATTTTCAGTGATCATGCTGAGGCCTAGTGATATTCATGCGAGCCTTAGGTAGTATGTAATGCTTTCAGACTGCAGTAAGTTGCATCCAGATGGTTGAAATCAAAAATGAAAATATTGGTCGTGGCAACCGAAATAATTTGGGTGGTGTATCTTCAGTCCGATACTTCCGAGTTGGTTATCCAGTTTATGCAAAAGCGTATCTGATAGAAGGCGATGTGAATGACGGTAAATTATTCATACTCAGAACAAATTTCCTATTACGCAATGAAAGTGCAATGAGAAATAACTTTGACTAAATATTTATCTGAAATAGTTGGTGGATGCTTTTTCGTGACTTGTAGAATAAGCTTTTTGTTTGGAGAAATCGTTACTGATTCAAATTTCATCCGGGTTGCTTCGTACGGTTGTTCTTTTACGAAACTTTGTCAGTTGTTTATAGTTTCTACAAACCGAATGTCACCTAAAGTAACTAAATAATTAACACATTCTAGTTCGGAGGGGCTTCTATGCTGTGAATGAAACGTTATTAACGAACCAAATTATCGATTTTTCAAGAATCTTCCTGTAACTAAGACTTCATCGGACGTATTTGGGATTTTTCCACGAATGTTTACATATTTAAGATATTGTTGTGCATTCCAGCGAAAATAATTAGTTTTGCACTACCGCTTTGAAAAACCGTTTAAGGAAGTGAAAATCTTGTCCAGTTAATTGTTTCTTTCTTTTTTACTGGTGAAAGCATTGAGAATAACTCTGTTTAGCATCAGGATACAATATGCTTTTCTGGTCACTTCACTTCAGGTATACGTAACAAATTACCCGTCATCTAAATGAAGCATGTTTGTGCTTTATTTTAAGATAATGGTACCCAGTTTATTGAAAATAAAAATAGTTTCTTGAGAATAATAAGTGAAGATAACAACAGTATACGAACTTTGAACTACGCGGTGTTGATCTACTGAAGTCACGTAGGGCGAACTGAAGTTTTGTACATAGATGTAGTCATTATAGAGAGTGTAATGTTGGCCTCAGTTGTCACTTAATTTCAAAAACAAACTAAATATGAAAACTTCAATGCATTAGGTGTAAGCTAAACTGAAAGGCGAAGCATTACATTCGTTAACATGGAAGTCACCTGTGGGTCAGATGACCTAAATCGACCATTCTTGGTTAACTCAACGTTTTCGATGCACACTAAAGTGTGTGAAAAAAGGAAGGGCATGATAAAAGCGGACTCAAAAGAATTCTGATAATTATGACTTTCAACAGAAAGCTGAGTGAATATTGTATGTTAGGAGACAGCTATTTTGAAATCGACCGCTTACGGATTTTTCGACAGCAGGTCATTCTCAGCTATCCAAAAATCCCTAAGAATTCTGCCTCTAGGTGCCTATCATAAAATGTAACTAGTATAACAAAGACAGACAAGTGGAAAGCGAGCAGAAAGATTAAGTATAATTATCTTTACTCATGCAAGAAACGAAACAGATTAGTGAGCTTGATTGATGGATTTAGAACCTGTGTAGTTAAGTAAAACTGTTCTTGGTAACCTGAGATGCTTTGATCATGTATCTGAGACTTTCGCCATGTAAAAGCAATGCGCGCTGACTTATGTACTCATAATTTGCTATCCTATTCCGATCTACTAGTGCATACTGCCTGCAGTTTACTGCGTTTTTATCAAAACAAACTTCAAATAAATTAAAAATAACGTGTTGATAGCAACGAAACCTTCACATATT
This sequence comes from Paragonimus heterotremus, assembly GCA_013368495.1. NCBI lineage: Eukaryota > Metazoa > Platyhelminthes > Trematoda > Plagiorchiida > Troglotrematidae > Paragonimus > Paragonimus heterotremus. The sequence continues at coordinate 175,013 of LUCH01000048.1, forward strand.
TAGAATGTTCGTGAACAGTTCTTGACCGAGCACAGTCAGGTGCTATTTGGGTTCAGTTTTCAAACAAAGTGAACATGAATGAACGTGACATAAGTTTTCCAGATGAAGTATGGACGGAAACTGTTGAATTGCGCAGGCACTCATCAAAAAGACGCTTATGTAACGGGTAAGTGAAGATTCTCTTGCGTCATTACAAAGTGATGTTTTTCGCAACAGTTTGTTCTCTTTTCTCCTGCTGTTGAAATATGAGGTGTGCTTATTGAGTAAGTTTTTGCGACGACATACAGGATTTCTATTTAAAAAATTATGCAATATGTGCTAGAAAATTTGGTGTCCGCTCAGTTATAAAACAAAATATTTATGTAGTCAAACTGTAGGGAGTGCAAAAATATAAAGGTATTTGTGTATTCTAACAACAGAAAACTGCTGAGGGTATTCGTGATCATTTCAAACGAAACATATTTATCTCCAAGTATCTTAACAGTTTTGATGTGAAGGATGTTGCCAGTGAACTGTTCCAAAGTCTCATTAATTTATTCATATTTCTAATAGGAAAACTTATTCTGGGTCTAAGACAGGTCAGTAGGGCAAAAGATTGGCAAGATCTCTATTACACATATTTTCATGTTTATAAAACTTGTACGATTTATAGCAACGATAATGCTTAAGTCCGTTCTACGGCACTTTCTGTGGCAATACTGTTCAAGTCTGATATCACAGATATTGCAGCAGCCACCGTTAACAGTGGCAGCGTTAGACTTTATCTGCTTCAACGCTTCCTTTTGTCCACTACATTCACATCCTAAAGTCCGTCCCAGTTAAGAACCTTTAGTAGTTGTATGTTTGAAAATAGAAGTTTACAAACGCTGCATTTGCGCAGCATCTTGTATTTCGTAAGTTTAATCAGTTTTACGCAATTCATTTTTCTAAAGTAGATATGCACAACTGATGTTTTCAAAGTGAAATTAAAAATATACCTCCCTCGACGGTCGCAACCCGTTTGTTCTTTCACCGTTCCCTGTTCTCTATTTGCTGACTTCGGGAGAGCTGAAGAATAACGGCGCGTTCCTTTAGTTCTCTCTTTCGGAGGTTAATTCCACCATGGGTTAGAACTCCCTCTGAAGCGGAGAGGTGGATCAGGTCCATTGGAATAAGGCGTACTAAGTACGACATACTTCTAGAGCTACTCATCTTTACGAATAATTGTAAGGAAATTCCTTGTAGTTTTCTCGAAGCTTTGTTCCGTCTTCACCCTCTTGCTCTACTTAACGTTCAGATCTACTACACCAGTTGGCTCTGACTACTGTCATGTGAAACATAAACAAATTTTATCGTCATCAAAACGGACTAAAATACTGGAGGAATATTGATTCCAAGATGTCTCTGATTATTTTCCACATACTCCCACAGTCTACTGCTTTACTGCTGATAACTAGATTGAATGTTTACCGATGTTTTTTGCTAACATCTCAACGTCATCAGATTCACAGTAACTTGAGTGAAGTATCAAACCTCGTCCTGGTCTCTTTAGTGATGCTAGTTACTTGTGAAGCCATCATTGCAGAGTCTGCTGGATCAATTAAAATCCTTAACTGATGTGGCTGTAACATACAACTTTCTATCCATAGTATAATAACTCCATACTGGTTTCAGCGTAGCACTATATTTCAATATCATCTCATGTGGTATGTGTTTAACACAACAAAGCGTTCTGCATAGTTCACAAGGACAAAAAGAAATTCACGTGATCTACTTTGCACAGGCCTTTATCTTGTGTTGTTAATGTTATACAAAAGAACCAACGAATGTTCAATCTAAGGATAAAAAGTAAATAATTTGTTGATGCAAAATCTGTGACCCAAAAATATACATTAAATAGACACTATTAGCCGAAAGACGACTGACCACATTTTCCGATAAACCACATATTTCAAAAAGTTTGATAAGATCTTCCTCAGAAACGTTGAGACAAGTGATACATTCACTCTTGTTTAAGTAAAAATGGAGAAGTAGTTCACCTTACTGCTCCGGCCACTTCTTGCCAAAATTGATGATAAATCTCAAAATGAATACAAGGCTGTCATTTCGAAAACTGTTTAGTAGTGAACGGCAAGTTTGTGTATTCAGTGGTCAGTTTTCATTTAGCCACCTCAGTTTAACACATAACCAGTTTAACACATAAGCGGTCGTTTGTTTCGGACTGGCGCGAAAATTTCACTTAGACAGTGGGATGTACGGTATGCCCAAATCTATGGGGTGAAACGCTTACATACTGACGTTGTTGCCTCATTTAGTAAAGAAACCTTTGTAACATCAAATCCAAGTTCGGTAAGCGTTCCAATATATAAATCCTTAGCTCGGGTTAAGGACAGCACAAATAGTTTGCAATTGTTATGACAGAAGATGCGATTATTTCAATATAAAGAAAATAATGCTGAGAATCATTGTTATAAAGTCAGTTCATCAGAAATACCAAATAATACACACTAGAAATAAGTAACGTCATCAAACTGAGGGCTTTGTACTCAGGGTTTGACAGACTGAAACTTCACTGTGTCACCCGTTTTATCTGGAATTCCTAGCTAGGTACCAAACCACAAACATGCAAACATTATGACAACTGTAACCCATATGAATCAGCAACTCACTGTTTCAAAAAGATAAGGTAATCAACCGAGGTGAGTCGTAAACAAAACAAACTAAGAAAGTAGACTCCACCTGAGACTAATATTGGTGATGCACCGTTCCACTAGATTTATTTCATAGTAAAAATCCTATAGCTATGGAAATGGTACACTACATTTTCCTCATTCTCAATCACAGGTGGATGGTCAGAAGCGTTATGTTGTGTATCCAGCTGTCAAGCATACTGAAGGATCTACACATTATCGAAAGGATAAGAAACTGGGACAGTGGACTATATGGGATAACCGCTCACGTTTACAAGAATTTTGCATTTGTATCCAACAATACAATTAAAGGTGTGTTTCTTCCGGTGTTCACTACTGATTTGCATCTGATAAGTATGACACACATCTCCAGTGATCTGATTAGTGAACATGAAGCAAAATTGTTATCTTCCAGCTTTGCTGCCATCCTATTATTCAATATTTCACGTGCGAGATTGTATCTTTTCTTCAAACGCAGGTTAAGATAATTGGTCCTTCTGTCTCTTCGAACCTAGCCAATCTGATTGAAAACTGCAACGGCACACACGTACGGGTCAACTTTTGAGAATCACCACGTGTTTCAATGAGGTGGTCGTCGCATTCTGTTGCCAGAAAGTTTTTCCTAGTTTGATCCACAATGAGTTACATAACTTTAAACCTAAAGTACAAATGGAGAGTGTGCAGAAAGATAACAGACTTTGGAATTCCAAAATGTTGTTTAAGTCGATCAATGAATCCAATGATGCCAATATTTGTGAAAAGTGAAAGAATTAAATGTATTCTTAAACTACGAGTTTCTGAAACTACTTACCAACTTGAGGTATTGCAGTCAGTTAAAAACTTTAACCAGTAGTGAAGAACCTAGGTTACGAAATCGTAAAGGTCATTCTTAAAGTCTGTATGCAAGCTGACTGAGTGCTGTCACAACCTGCGCTTTATGACCTTGTTTATCAACCAGTGCAAACCCAAACTTAGCTTATTTGGTAAAGAAGCACCTTGAGGGAAGCGAAAACGTTTTGAAAGCACTGATTTATCCGGCATTTTTCCGGTGCAAAACATTCTGGGTTATAACAAACAAAACATTCAACATTCCTACTAATGGGCACTTCCAGTGTGATGAAACAGGCGGTATATTTCATGAATACGACGGTGTTTCTCAAAATAACAAAAATGCGATGAACCCTTGACTGTTGCAAACGTTTTCTGTCACTGTACACAAAAATGAGTGTTATAACCCTGATGACTGGTAATAATGTCATAAATGTTCTCAGTAGTTTGAAAACTAAACCTAAATACTCATCGACTGGGTATGCTGGGCACATCCAGAACTTTAAGCAAATAAACTCCTTAATTAAAAACGAACCGATTCAGTTGTAAACAAACAGAATATCGGCAGACTACTGAAAATATTATTATTCAAACTTGGTTATAATATTATCTATTCACCACAGCGTTCTTAACTAACAGCTTCGGGGATGACAATATCTACTGCTAATTTCACATAAGTTAAGCAAGTCATCTAACGTTCAGTATCAAGTGAGGCGGCATGGACATATTTGGGTGCATTTGCAAAAGAACCTCAGCCAATAAACACAACAAATCAAATGTTTCGAATAAGTTTTGGAACCCGGAAAGCCGATTCCTTCGTTGTTGGATGTTAAATATATACGCATACTCTCAATCGGGAAGTTAATCACGCATTCAATCGTACAAATGATTAATTTATTTAGCGTTGTTTTCGTATCAGTTCAATGAAACGCCTAATGATGCCGACCGATGAATGGAAAACAACATTAGGCATGAACGAAACTGTATGGAGAACGTAAACTGTGTAGTGAAAGGAAATGAGTTAAAAGCTTCCAGAAACAATACAGATCGTTTTCCAGTTAAATGGTGTAACCGCTTCAATAGTTAGTGTCCAAACGATTTGCCTGTGATTTGTTAAACAACTATGAAACAAATTGTAAAGCAAAGCTAAAAACCCGTGCGTGCTGTTTTTAAGTCAATCCGTTTTCGAACTTGCTTCAGTTGGTTAAATAAAAAGGGGGAGATTATTAATTACATTGTAATAAACTGACATGCAACAACGATATTTGCAAAATTATTAATTATAAATATTTCAGACAGAATCAACAGAAAAGTCAGTTGAGCATATAAATCCACTTGCGATTTATGTTCAGTCTATGGATTAAATATAGGTTATCTCATATTAAATCTGAGAGATTGTTTGATTCGGGTGGAAACACGGCTTTAATCAGTAAGATGAACCATGATGTAAAAAAATGTTCTTAAACCCTAACTGAGATCGAAGACAACTACTACGTTTGGTGAGCAGAGCATTAATAATCAAAATGAAAATGAACTATATGCTAAACTCGTAAAATAAGTTTATGTGGTGAGGACATGAAATGCATAGGTTGAGCAACATTCATAATTAGCTAAACCTTTTGTATTCTTATACATCTATCATCGAGCTTCTTTCGGGATAAGGCGCCATAGTCCAGTTTCAATTTCTTTAGAGCCTGTCAATAATGCATGTTCTCAAGATGATAGGGGTTCAAATTTCAACCATGTTTTCATAAGTACTGCGCCCCTAAATTTATACTACTCAAAATTTACTCACCATAGGATAACGTCCGATCACTTTTTCTAGTAATCAACTTGTATGGTGCGCCAGTGATCTTGATATGTTGGTATCTGTTACATTCAATCAATAACCCCGTAGTTAGTACTTTTGAACCTGGTTGCCGTCAAATTTTTAACTGGACGCATCGAACAGTATCTCACAATGCTATAACAAGGAAGTGAACCGTGTCCGATAATTGTTTTCAACAGAAAGTATCAAGTCGGTCCATTTAAAGCTGGAAAATATAATCAAAAAGCAATCAAAATTGACGCTGAAAATATCGAAAGCCTCATTCTACACTCCTCCTATACACTGACAGCATTGCTGCTCATTAATGTGAGCTGTTACTTAGTGTGCAAGGGGTTGTAATGGAAAACAATTGATATAATGTATAGATGTATAATTGTAGAAGGCCCTTCTGGTGGGGACTCTAACTCAAATTCGAACAGAATTGTTGTTTGGCTTCAATGTAGTGTGTAGCTTGGAACGATTTTTTATTTGAAACAACATCAAGTTTATTGAATCACATATAATTGAGCGGCTTATATTAATCCATTGCATGCTATTTACACGATTACTTATTGCTCCCTCAACACTGTTTATATCCAGCGACACTGACTCCTTGTGTACTTTTTCCTAACTAGCCCTCAAGTGAGTACGGCTTAAAGCTGCTTTTTCAGTAAGTTCCACCAGGAAACTATAAGTCCATACCAGTAAAATGAAGTGGTGTTCAAGTTTCACTTCGGTAGGGGCTTCACATTATATCTGCATATAACAGGGATTATATATACACTGATTGATATGGTTCACTATTAAGTAGTTTTCTTTTCTATAACAAGCACAGTTGGCTATATACGAAGACAATTGTTTTTACAATGCTATTAATCATGCATCAAACGGCTACATTTTATAAAGAGGATTCTAAAGTTTAGTTAACACTTCAAAACAATGCTTCTTTGGTTCAACTACAAGGACTTTTAGCTACAGAAGCACTTTTATCAAGTGAAGATGTGAGTAATTTTGCATTATTTTGCAGAGAAAAGGCCCATGATAGGGCAGTTAACAGTGTGGTTATGAGTACGTTTGAATACAACCTCCATTGCCAACTTACGAGGGGGAGTCAAAAAGTAATGCCAATGTTTTTAATTCTGGTGAAGTTTTTCATAAAATTACCTGAACTTTTTCCCCGTTATGAGTGATTATATCATTTACGTTATATAATAGTTTGTTTCTTACTTTTCATGTTTTTAGACTCAGAAGGAAAATTCAAAATGGCTGCCCCGTAGAGTTGCGTCAAAAACAAAGAACAGTGATTGAATTCCTTGTTGCTGAGGGGG
>LUCH01000048.1:182438-269149 GCA_013368495.1 Paragonimus heterotremus
GAAAACCACAGACAAAATTTTACGAGGCAGGGATACATGCGCTCATTCAAAGATGGAACGTTGCTATTGAGCGTAACGGTGATTGTGTTGAGATGTAGGGATATGATCCACAGAGGACCAGCTTTATTTTGATGTATAATACATGTTCCTGTGTTGGTAATTATACCTGTCCGAAATAAAATGGCATTACTTTCTGATTCCCCTCGTATGTTGTGCATTTACACACACACGTGTTTTTTAAAGTGTATCACTCCGCGTGATGAGAATAGTATTAGCAGTGAGTTGAAAAGTTACTGAAAAATCGGTGCCAGATATTTTTGTAAACTTAGTCGTTAAAGTTTTACACCAGTTCATGTCAATTTCTGTATGTGAACCAAGAGGAACTAACTAGCAGTAGGCACGTGATTGTTATGGCTTTTAGTTTACCTCAGGCGTTTCTTGCACAGGCATTAAAAACTGTTTGCCGCCTCCCAACCAGATGTTAGTTTTCAGGGTGAGACTCGTTTTCAAACGATGCTTCATAATCTACGATAGATTTGACTTTGAATCTTCCTACCAATAAGAAGTTGAATTATCTATTCTACAAGGCAAACGTTCCACCCCTAACTTTGAGACCGTTAAGAATAGCAAACCGCCCCTGAGTGGAATTTTTCTTGTTGGCATTCTAACTAAAGAAACATGAAGTAAACGTGTCATTTTTCTAACATTCTGTACTTTGCTGAAAGCGGCCTTACATATATGTATATATGTAGCCCAGCAATGGAGTTTTCCTACGGGGCATTTTTCAGATCGTGATGGGTTCTGAATACAAGTTGATTAAATGTTAAATGACTTATAGCAAAAATGCTAGGAGCATTCTGGATATACTCAGGATAAGCTTGTTTTCCATTGCTACATCCTACAAACATTCAACTGTTCTCATTGAAGAAGCAATTGAGGTAAAATTGGGAATTTGGACAAAGTTTGAGTAGTGAACATTTTGGGTGATCGATTCAAAACCAAATCTAAGATTTGCAAATTGATCAGTAAGCCTTCTAATCCATTAGCATAATTAACGTTATCCCTAAATACAGGCTTAGAAGCGTGGTTAATGAACCAACTGCTTAAAATTACGTGGAGGTTGTTTGTTGGAAATCGTAGAAGCTGTTTTACGAGAAATTAGAAAACATCTATGGAACCATACAGAACAAGCAGGAAAATGTTTTTTTGCGCATCACGTATAAATGCACGAAGCAAACGGTAGATATAATTCCAGTTATCCGCCGTTTTTCTCATTTTGTCGCCGACATACCAAGTGAAAGTAATCCCGAGTAATGTTGTGACATGAATTTCGTTAGAATTCAAGGTTAACCATAATAAAAAATTGTATGACAGCTCATGCTTGTTAGCAGATGGGTTTTGGTCTTCGTCAAATAGAACTAAAAGTATAAACATGGAGTGACCCAAACAGTTGATTCTCCGAACTTAATTTTTACAAAAGCTCGATGCTATCAATGGACGCCTCTGGTTTTCTACGTTTTGGTAATGGAGTAATTTGTTATATGTTTCTGCTTTCGCAGCTGAAACTTAGATAACTCGACAGAATTAAACGAAATAAAGTTTTTCTACCTGACGATAATACAAGTCTTTCTGTGGCTACCTGACAACAGCTGCAATGTTGGTGGACTTTGTTTGATGCAAAGTTGCAAACAAAATTTGGTGAAACGTAAAGAGCACAAGACTTATTCATTGGAAGCCATATCATAAGTGTGCTGTTTGCAACTTTCGCCATAGCAACAGACGGTAAGTCTTGCTGTTATTTTCAACAGTTGCAACGATTAATATTACATAAAATAACTTTGTGATACATACAATCATTAAAATTTTACAAATACTTGCCAGAAAATTTGGACAAATTTTCAAATTAATCACCATCCTTCCTGTACAAAAACGGTAATGCTGAACACATGTTAGAAAATTTTTGCAAAGCTAGTTTGAAGCAAACATTGAAAACCTTTCTTTTTCAAATTTCCCAAACTAAAATAATCCATTTCCTTCGGCCTCAAACATTTAGTGAAACGGTATGGCCAACGGTATTATTTATAATACACTTCACTGTCGATTAACTTGTGACTAAAAATTGACCAAATGAGATTCGAAATCATTCAGGCTTTAGCGCATAACCAAGGGTATTTGGTCAATCGTCCAAGGGACATAGTATTTCGTTGGCATATTGAAAATAATCGGTTTGATTCGGTGAGTTATAATCGATTTGAACCAAAACTTTACAACTCGACACCTCACAGTTAATACTACCTTCTTGTAAATAAAATGGTCACAGTAACATGAGAAATGTAGCCAGTCACACTTCAAGATTCATTGTTCTACTAGCGTGGAAGTGCAAGCAGTCAGCTTTGCCATAAACGTAACAGGATTTTAAAATTTGTAAATGCGTTTTACCTTCTTAAATTTCAAACAGCTGAAATAGACTAAACTATTGATGTTGCAAACAAAGTGTTCCGACGAACTTCATCTCAAGCCTGCAAATGGACGGTGTTTTGTTTCCAGCTCATAAAATTGTCACTTTACTGGTTCTTCCTCTTCCAGTTCTCTAGTTAATCCTGCTACCTTCTTCAATTTTTGAAAAACGAAACAGCCAAACCTCGCGGTAAAACGTATTTTTCTCCGCTTGTCTCAACACTTGAATTACTGTACTCCAACCTTGACCGGAAAGATGTTGCGTGTTCGTTATGCCTGTATATATCTCAAATGACATTTCTTCAGGTGTAATTAAGATTGTATTGTCAGTTGTAATTTCTAACTGTTTGAGGCGAAACAACCAGGTGGACATCAGCGTAACTAATGATGTTATACAGACTCAATGTGATTATCTTACTGTGTACGAGAGACGTCTCGATTTTAGTTTCAGTGTAAGCTTTCGTACATTTTATCCACGAACTTCATGCGTAAAGTTTGTTGTTCAGTCGTCGGCCACAGTGTGAACTCCCTGAATGAAACAATCAAACAATCGAATCATATCGGTCGTACTAATGAAGTAAGGGCTGCATTCAGTTGGCTGAAACCATCTTATTTTCTGTACACCCTTTTTATGAGTTTGAATGGGAACAACATAAAATGTTCATTTGTAAACTGAGTGATGGCGCTGTACAACACTCTTTGGACATGTCCCAAAACCAAATAATCAAAATATTGAATGATCCCAGTAGGAGCGCCAAGTGTCTTTTACATTATGTGTGATTTTATGTTACATGCGCGTGATAATTTTTATGTATGTTGTATTATTCTCCAAACAAGCCGTGTGCATAAGGCACAAGGGCATCTCTGTTGATTCGACTGGGTGCAGGTGAAACTGCAGCTATGGGCATGAAACTGGTTTTCGAGAAATGAAAAATGACTGAACAATGATTTAACGTAAACCGATATCCAGTTCGAGCGATTTTTTACAGAAAAATAACTGAGTAATATTCCCCCTCACCATTATTTACATTGGCTCCTAAAAAGAAAAAGTTCTTTTGTAAATATGCAACTTTTTTAAGGCGTCTTGGTAGGCAAAACACTTTGCAAATTACACTGACCAACCTGCGATAATACATTCACTCTGAGCCATAGAGATGATGTGGACGGGTATGAAGTTCTTGGCGATCTTCTTCGTGAAACCGACGTTGCTTCGGTGCTTAGGATATTGAAACAAATGAATTTTAAGATTTGTGTCGTTTTTACACTCTTTGCTAAGATGACGATAACAGGTGGAAATTTGAGCTTTTCTTGAAGAGAGTACCACTAATCCTGAATGCTTTTCCGGTTTACTTTTCTAGCTTGCATTTTCGGAGTGATCGTCTCTGTAAAAAATCCTGACAAGCAGCAAAATACTTCATAACAGTAAATTAGTAAACCGACTAATATAGGTTTTTTTATTTTTCGTAGATAGTTTTAAAACCGCAAGGTCTAACAACAAAACTGCATAAAAGTTTTCACATTTTGCACAGTAGAGCAAAGTGGACATATTTGTCTATGCCAAAACACACGTTTGTTATCCGCAATCTGTAACAGAATCACTGGCTTGTTTGCCTCGGCTGTCGATTACAACGACGACAGTGACTGTTACGTTTTATATGTTTTGAGCAAGATGGAACAAGTCAGAAACGTAAATTTCCACTGCGTACTAGGTAACGTCTCACAACCGCTTAGTACATCTGACGGTGCTAAACTTGCGGCGTGTAGAACACTTAATCGCTTCATAAAATACTAAGTTAACGAAGTCATAAGCACTCAGAATAAAACAACCACCGTCCGGACACGTTGGTTTTGTGGTTTTTGTTTCAAATATATTACCGATGATGGGTGTACCTTCTCAATAAAGGCGACACCGTGAACTGAAACGGTCAGTTAGTTTTGTTGAATTATGGAGAACGTGGAAATGTTTGCGCAAACCACTTTTCATTTTCTCGTTGTTTGCCCAAACGCCACTATCTTATCATTAACACCAAGAGAAGTACTTCGTTTATTTACTCACCAGTCTGGTCGCACGCATCACGAATTATCCGAACCGCTCTACTGCAGATGGTCGGCATATAGCCGGCAGAATAGGTTATAAGTACTAGAACTCTGGTTTGGACCTTGTACGACCGAATACTTCTTGGAAACTTTCTGCTTGGTAAGTTTGGTATTGTAATAAGTGTTTCAGATTGCTCATCACGAAAATGGAGTCGTGCCTTGATAAAGACCTAGAAAGATTATCAATTAACGAATAATTTTTCCCTGAGTCACACAATTTCAAATTATTTTCCACGTCTTACCTGTGTTTAGAAGCAAACACTTATTATTATGAAAATATGAACTGCTTAAGTTAGAGTATCAAGATCAGCTCTGAAAAGCATTTATATCGCCGGAGGGTTCATTACGTTTCATTACACTGCCTACTTCCCATCAACTTAAAAAATGTAAGAAACTGTCAAAAGTACTGGATGAACATGTTTACACAGAAAAATCCATCAAAGTACAGCACGCTAGCTGAAGTCGGGCACAGTGAGCACAATATGTATGATCTCAAATGATATGGGGAAGTGTATAATGGATAAGTTTAACACTATTGTAAATGATGTCGTTAATACAATGACGACTGAAACGAGGTCATCTGAGCATCCTACTTCGAAATTCCAGGTCCATTTCTTCTTTTCATATCATTTTGCATATGAGCATCGTCCTTGCTTCAAACCCGTTTCGTAATGCCTCACCAAACGGTGCTCGTAAAACAACAGATTGAAGAATGTTTGAAAGCCAGAATAGAAGAAGTATTTCTCAATACGAAGAAGGTAAATAATCACTTCGCAGTTAAGCGGACATCAATTGATTTGTAGCTGTTGCTGAATTCGCACGAAATGATCGTCTGAAAGCAATTCAAGGCGGACGATGGAAATGTAAAATTTACATTCTCTTGCGTTTCTTGTTGACGTAAAATGCAACATAATTATGTATTCAACCAATACCTGTTTTGAGATAAAAATCAAGAAGGAGTTCTGTATTCTGACTTCCACAAAGGACTTACCACTCCATCGTTAAACGTGATGTATGAATTGGAATACTGTTATCATGAACAGTTTTACATGTCTAAACGAATTGAGGCAGATATACTCCTACCAATAAGTGTAAGGGACAAGGGTTGTAATAAGCTACGTTGTTGTTGGACTATATTAAAAAGTGAATTCGTCACAGACTTTTTGCGGAGAGATTGTGTATAGCTGGAAATTTGAGCTGAGAAGCAAATCGCGACATTTCTAATAATTTTGTTCATTATTCTTTTTGGTAAATCTGTAACTCAAAATTAATCCTCCTCAGATATTACATCATAACAACCACTGTCCTCGTGAGACGTTTAATAATTGCCTAAATACTGAGCTGCATAAGTTGAGATGCCAGCTGTTACCCATCCTTAATCTATCCGATTAAGCATTGCCTAGGAAGACGTGAACACAGAAGATGCGAGGCACGGTGGAAGGCATATGAAGTTACATCTTATGACAGTAATTTCTGTCCGGTACAACTGACAAAGCTGCTCGGTAACTTCACTATTGACTAAACCACGAATACTGTAAGTTTGTCAAACTGTTTTAACCGCATAACTCAGTGGCTTAACTCAAGAGCGTGATATGATTCTCTTGTGGTCGATGTTCGTCATGCCGTTGGTTAATCTTTAGCACTTTTGTATTAAAAACCCACGTTTTCGTAGTCTGAGTTTTATTTGCTTTGGCTTCATGTGCTGATTTAATGAAAGACAACAGTATATTTTTATCGCAGGTTCACTCTAAAATTCCGCTTCACCCAATCTAATGAAAGCAGATGGAAGATTTTGCTGACATCCGGCTTTTTATGAGTATTTGCGAATTGTGGTAGACTGTCCCACACAGATAAGTTGCCCATAGGACCAATTACTAGAAATACCAGTTTTTGTCATTACGTTCTACCAGCCGATTCATATCTTATCTCCATATGCAGTCTACGGTGCAACGCCGTCAGACTGGAGCGTTTTCATTTGTCGTAAACGCTCTGGTTAGTTAGTTTCATACACATACTCGCCTCGTTCTATCCTATTATATATGTCGTCTGTAGTATACGGTTGCGGGCCAACTAACACTTCCTCGCCAAGTTCTTAACTCGTACGCACTACTTCACAAACATGGATTGTTCCTGTTTTAATTTACTTTATCTTGAGAAAATGATTCACTTGATATTTGTTCAATCCCAGACTTGCCGACGGAACTGACTGAACTATTTCTTCTTTGTCTGTTCCGTGGTATTTGTTTAACCTAACCTAAGTTTACTGCAACATGATAACGGATACACGTTACCAGTGGAAACGGAAACTCAGCGGTTGATGTTTACACCTCGAAAGAACTTTCACCAGGCCAAAGGTTCGTTTGTTATACAATGACCGGTACACAATCGATAATCCCCAGATCTTTCAGTTTATTAGAATTTTTGTGAGTGTAAATATTGGGTATAAATGTGCGTATTATTCAAACCAACCCACAAAAACCGGTAAATCAATACCTTGTCTTATGTTTAATTGTGGTTGTTTTGACCACTTTCATATCGATGAATAGATTATGGCAAGTATGCATGCAAGTTATTGTACTCAGCGTGCGTATTGAAATTTCTAAATTAACTCAATCACTAGTGAAGGAGGTCGTTTAGCCAAGTTGCAATCTACGACCTCGTTGAAACAACAAAGCTGATAGACATTCTTATGGGGTTATATTCCCAGTGGGTCCAAACAATACAGAAAATGGGCCTTTCTGGCTTGATACTTCAACCTCAGCCGTGGTTGTTTTGAAGTAGTAAAATTTAATGTTCAATTCTGGAGAGATTCAAGCAACTAGAACATTCTTTTTCTGTTTTCTGTACGGATGGATGCACTCGATTAAAAGTCTAACGAAGTGATCATGCTTTCGCATTTTTGTTGAAAAACTGGATATTTTTCGGACATACCGGGAAATCTTTCATTCACAAAATCACTTTAATCGGTTATAGTTACCTATTTTAACGATTACACAATCAACTTATCTACACTTTATCCTTTTTCATTTGTATTATTTCCAGAACAAAGATCACTCAGATGGTGCTGACCTTAAGCACTATTACGTTTTTGCTTTGGATGCCGACATATTCATCTGTAGAAAAAAAGCAAAAGTCATGTTCGGTGCCTGACATCTAATGCAATACCCCATCAATTAGTTATGACATTTGATTTTGCTAGTCAGATATAAAATAAACAGGTTTTAATTCTAGCTTCAGATTGGTTGTTGTAGACACCGTAATTTCAGCACAAAAATACGTAATCGATGCACTTCTGTTTTTTCGAAGAATTGGATGCTGTTAACAAAAATGATTACGAAAAGTAATGACCTTTTATTAGACCGATAAAATGTTCTAGGTTTTTGGATGCACTATTTCAGACACGGAACTATAACAATTAGCGCTCATACAGCATAAGTGCACATATATGTTTACATATATACAGCGTTCAGCCTGACCAGATTTCACTGCATGGCCACAATCGCTAGAAAATACCCGGAATGAGAAGATGTAAAGATGTTGTGGAGTAACCTCTGAGTGCACGAACCCATTCAAACTGTCTCGTTCCCCACGTCTCAAAACGGACATCAAACATTTGCATAGCGGAACAAACAGTGAACTACGAGTGTGCTAGTTTTAGTTCAATATGTTTGCTGCAAACCTTCAAAAATATTTGCTGGTTCGTCTACTGTATAGTATTGCGTGTGGCAGAAATCGGATTCTCTTCTTCGTAATAAATAACAGAAAAAGTCCATCGCAGGAATAACACGACCGTTCTCGTTAGTTTGTCCCAAAACAAACCAAAAGACGATTGTAATAAGCGACTTAGTTGCGTACCGAAAATCAGTGCATCAAGAAGAGAGTACAGGGTAATTATGTGGTGCATAACGACCTACAGGTATTCTCCAAACTGATGGTCGAAGGACAGGTACCAATAATAGTAGGTAAGGTCAATGGGCCCCCAATGAGCACAGCGGAATAAAGGGTGAACAGGTAAAAAGGGCGAAGGTCACATTCTGACTGCTCAGGATATTCCCGCGCAATCCGATTGAGAAAAGTCGTTTTATCGAGGTAAGAGGCTATTTTGGAAGGAAACAAGAGATGCGCTAAGTTCTTAGCACAGCATGAGTCTCCAACCAGCAACACCCGCAATGCACCCGTGCTGCTGCTTGACCATCCACTGGTTATGCCTAACTGTTCATAACTGCGCATATAAAGGTTTTGAACAACAAGTGCCCAGTTGTCCTATGTAACCTTGTTCAACATGTCTCAGATTGCACATAGGTTGCTACCTCGTCAGCATAGCTCGCTTTTTGTTCCCCTTATGAAAGTTGGCTGAGAAAACCCGCAATATCAGTAACAAAAGGCATGTAAGTTCAAGGTAAACTTTCAGACGGTCACGATCTGTTTGACTGTTCGTCACGCAATTGAAAAGTTACGGAACGATGAACAAACAGTTGAACAGATCGGCGAATTACAAGTTTCTGTTTATTACAAAACAAGCGTAGTGGAAACAAGAAACGAATCGACAAGGGTAAAAAACAATCTACAGTAGATGTCTACGATAAAATCCACCACATCAAGATTGCTATATGTTTGACGAATTTTCCTCTTGGATAAAAAAGGAATTCCAGCGAATTCCGTTTCCCTAGTCCACTAAAATCGACTGTTGCCACGGTTAACTCCCGGCAAAAACGACCACATGCAAGCAGAAACCGAGGCGCGCGAGGATGAACCGGGTATTCATTCAAACAATGGACAAGTAGTTTATGTGTACAATGAACATAACAGGTATAAAGAGTGGTATGTAACAAGAGAGCAAAAGGGTAACAGACTCTACACAAGACTGACTGTCGTATATAAACCCCATGAATTTTCAACATTTTATGAGATATTGTTACATTTGAGGATGGAAAGTGCTGTTTGAATACTAGATACAAACAGTGTCTTTCACAACACTTACAACTTCAACTTGGATACTTTTCAATGACAGTAAGCTGTCTGTCTCTAAACTGAGTTTGACTGAATAATATCGTTTAGTAGAACCTGTCAATACATTTATGTACCTCGCATGATAATATGCATTTTAGCTTTTGACAAAAGGTTGTTACGGAAAAGTTTGTTTTGCCTTTTCACTTTCGTTAGGTATTTACTTACTTCAGCTTTAATGTTGTAAGAGGTTTTTTGACTGGCTCACTTGGACACACATGTAGATGGCCTAGCGTCAGTTATAACGAAGAAGTGTTCTATCTGTTATTCCCTGGAAGCATCCTCGACTCATCTAGACAATAGATAAAAGTCTGACGCTTTCCTACGTTGTTTCTTCAAATCTGACTGGTGTGAAAATCTCATAGACGGCTCAAGTTTTACGCATCATTCATAGATATCACTGGACGCAATTCGCTCGAACCCACTACGGAAGCAGAAATAAATTATCGTAGTAGGCTTGTTATTGAAAATATTCCGTTATGCAAATGGAGTGTATCAGCGTAACTTCACTTTACAGTTCATATTCTCATTTGGTGACTGACGTCTGCTCCTCCGTTGTTCATTTTCCGCGGGATGTAACTTGTTTGTGTTTGTCAAATAAACACTTACAGTTGCTTTTCAGAAGTCGAAGGAAAACAGCAGACGGTGGCAAGTAAATGAATATACACATCTCTGGGGAAATGTTTCATGGGAGGACGAAATTAATGCAAATTGTGAGGATCATGGAATAATCAATTCAACCACCAGAGAAGTTTTGAAATTTGAGAAATTATTTCACTTTAATGGTTGGGGTATGCTGTGAGAATCTTCTGCAATGCCAAGTTGTTAACCACAATAGCAGGATTCGAGTCACAGGAATAATCCGGTTGGAAAGAAAATGATCAAAATAAAATTGTAAACGAATGTTGATTGTGTCACGTTGATAACATGTACTAAAGAGGTTGTGGACAGGAATGAGTGGGAACAGAGACTCGCCAATATTATGCTTACAACAACCAGTGTGCCGGATAGTCACTGAAGCACATTCGACCAAATAGCAACCTAAAACGGTCCTTACATATTGGGTTTACCTGGCTTTAACTTGGTGCGCTGCAAGCGTCTGACTACTTATAAATTCTGTGATTCATTCGAAAAAAGTTGCAAACCTGCAGGTTGAACATTTACGGAGTTTATTCTAACACAGCATTCGCAACTTCATTGAAAACTAACCAAGTGGCTCGGCATTCACGTTAAAAATGTTCCTGTAGATCGGGAGAGATGCAAGAGCGGACTTTCTGAATGATATTTTGTTGCAGTAAACTGTTTCTGAACATTGTAACGTAGTGAATAATAGATCCAAAGTTCTTAACCAGTTGACCAAATTATAAGACGGTTAGGCTTAGTGAAAAATGGAACTTACAGGAAAAGCAAAACAGTTTATGAGGAAGCGTTCTGTTGCAAATGTTGTAATTTGTTACAATGAAAATTCGCCCACCTAACGGTTGCTTTTTTACGATGGAGTGAAATCTGGGAGTTGGGAGTGAGCCGTTGTAAATTACCCTTAGATCAAGTAAGCTTCCGAAGAAAAACCATTGGATTTTATATATTTATAAATAAACTTCTTGTAAGCTGGTTTACTGGAAAATAAAGATCAGTTGATATATATAGTGATTTTCCATTGCGCCTACTGAACAAAAATATTTGTTTTGGAAGTTAGTATCTCAGTCGGTTTGATAATTTCAGGTAAACCTTCATTTCGTTTGTGGCGAAAAAACTGACAATCGGAAATTTTCGTTCACAGTAGTCGTTTTACCTAACTTTTGAATTCTGTCATTTGTAGACCTGCCGACAAATTAAGGGACTACGGTGTTTCTGTAGGGAGCCAACTACACTGAACAAATACTTCCGTCAAATAAACGTTTTTACTAGATAGACATAGCTAACTTTATATACCACTATTGAATAAAAAGTCTGGTGATCAAAAATCTAACCCGTAATCCCATAAGACCCTAATCTAATGGTGATTCTGCCGACTTAGTCGAGAGTTACTGAATACGAATAATCGTCATTCCGTCCCTTACTTTACCCGGACAACAGTGCCTTTTGAAACGCATGCAATAAAACTGTGTGCGGTAGTACACGCTTGGCAAGCAAAGCTGACTAATCCGTCATCTGTTACGTTTTTGACTGGAACAATTCGCTGATATTACTACATTTAATCTCGCTAGAAATGAGGTGCAAGCCAGGTTCACTCATTTTTGTGTTTTCATTCGACCTACAACAATTCAAGCCATCTTTAGAAAACCACGAATATATTCAGCATAGCTAGATTGTCTTTATTATTCACACAAAGCAACGTCCCCAGGCCCATTGTGTCGCAGTTGTTTTGGTCGTATGTTGTGGGATGGGAACGACATTTCCAAAGAAGAATCACTTCAATCTCGTTAACGGAAGTAACGTGTCAACGCGTAAACTGGTTTCAGCATTTGTCATCTATCTGGTCTACTTATCGAGGCTGTAAATTATGATGCGTATGAAAAGTCGTTGTGAATAATGGTCAAACTTTTGCGAAGAAATAAAATTTGCATCCGAATCATTTTGGCCTCTACGCTCACTTGAAATTATTTTAAAAAAATGCAATTATCATGGTGGAGGCAACACCGAAACTTCTTCAAACCACATCAGTCTAATTAATGTATCATAAGTGTAATAGTCAACAGTGCACGAAATATTCTTAAGATCAATGGGACTCAGTTAGTCTAGAGGGTAGATTTTGTAAACAGTTCACGAATGCCCATATATTCTTTCTGTAGCTAAATTCCCTTTACTTAACTATAAAGGAATTATAAATGTGTGTCACAAAAGTCTTGATATAACAACGCATGCACTCGTTTCATAGTTGTCTTTCGTAAGATGGCAACTAGTGTGCTTTATTTTATTGAATGTGTATTATTCCGTTCTTCGAGAAACAAGCGAACTCCTACGTTTTCGTGCACAAACGATGAAAACCCACAGGCATATCTTTCGTCCGAGAAATGTTGCGTTTTCTGCATTTCACAGCATATTCTACTTCTTTCGTTACCTCTTCAGACTTCGTCATTCAATGTCCTCCGCTTGGTCGCTCGTTTTTGTAATTGAATATTCCAGCATACCTATCAGTATAAAGAACTCGAAGTGATCTTCGGATAACAATTGATTTATTAGGTTGTTGTACATAGATTAATACGGCCGTTAAGAGTGTTAACCAAATCCTTACAGAAACTCAGTCTAGATTACGTGTGAGAAGTTAGTAATTCTCCTATCTTTAGCTGAAGAAAGAGCTCTAAGCCTGAATTCATCAAGAGAAGATAAAAAAAACTGTTACTGCATCTTTTCTGGCAGCGATCGGAAAATCTAAGCACTAGCTACAAGTGTACGTAACTGAACAATTCGATAGTGTTTAGACTTAAGTTGTTGACAAACTGGTTATCTCGTTTGTAGCAGGGGTTTAGATTACTGAAGTCAACCAAAACAAGTGAAGCTTTGCTACGATCCGCTCGCCTGTAAAAGTGCCGATCAAGTTGTAGACATGGTCCATTTTATCCTACCATGGTACCAATAGATTATTTACTTTCTTCGTACACAAGCGTTTAAGTGTTGTAGTACCAAACACTACGGAGTCCAAGGAATTTAACTGAATTTTGGTTTGGATACGTGGTGGATAATTATGAATCTCATGTATATTAATGCTCTTCTTGCAAGTCGAACCCGTGAATTCGTAAAATTTTGCCAATTCCGAATAGTTAAATTACACATTGCAAAAGATGTATTTAAGGTCAGAAACATCTGACCATCACTCCTAATAAGTTCGAATTATTGTGTTAACGCGAGCACAACTTAAGTAACTCAAAAACATTTTTCGAAATCATCGTTATGTGTTAAAAAGTAAATCATTTATTGCTTAGCCGTCCAGGTCCAAAGTCCGGAAATAACCATCCGTTTAAGACACGCCGGTTACATCGACCTTGAAACCAAAAGATAGAAAACCCAACTTGTCCCGTCCACAAGTTAGGATAGGACTATTAAATAGATCACTTTTATACAGGGTTTCTTGAAGTGGATACAGTTAGCCAAAGTTTTGTATGCTGTGAGCACACGAGTGAGAATCCTTTTGGAAAGTGTGAATCGAACAAAGATGAGATAAATCACTTCATTTGAAATGGGATTTTTCAGTTAGTTTTACATTAAATTTAGTATGGTCTTACAAAAATGTTGGGCTCTTTAGGTATGCGATTCACTGGCAGTCAACACTTTCAACATTCTCTCAACATTCTATACAATAACAAGTGTGAATACATTTGGGGGATAAACTTGTGAATATTTACAGAAAGAGAATGATGCATAGTGGACGGAAATCTTGAAATGTTGACTTTTTAACTAGTTACACTAGACTTGTGAAGGCAGGTATCCAAGTCTGTTTGTCTCGGTAGGATATGGGAGGGTGGCGGTAGATCAGGAGGTGCTGGAGAAATTGACTGCACATTCTGTTCTCGTGGGCCAGCAGTAGTTTGTAATGATGTATTCCTGGGGGCACTGCGGTTCATCCACCAAGAGCAGAACAGACGCAAAAATGTTGTTCTGAACTGTTGAGACATTGAACAGTAAAGAACGAAATTGATGCAGCTGTTCACAATAGTCAACAGATCAGTTAGATCACCGAGGTTGTTGTAAACGTTGTCAGTAAAACAGTTACCCAGTAGACCATTGAGGAACAGGAGGATTGCCTGAGATGAAAAAAAGAAATAAATTGAAATGTATAGCCAGATTTTGACGATGGAAAAATTGGCAGAATGTTTTTTTTCAGGGAAGCAACCTTACTCATCTTACTATTAACAAATAGCAATTGAACATAAGACAAACTCAACCGGTAGTTTATAACCAAAATTTCAGATTTTGTTTGCATTTTTGTACTCAAAAGTTTTCTACATTTTTTCTTTGTCATCAACCTGGGAGGATAAATTTAATAGGCAATTAGTGCACCCGAACTTCAAGGTTTCTCTACAAATAACTGCTACTCAAAATGTAAGCAGGCAGCTTATTCAGTTCATGTAAAACATATCGCCACCATACAGTTACTTAGTGAAATTAGTTCGACTGTAGGGTTTGTCGTAACATGGGAGTTTTTGACTAGCACTTTTGATAACGTTGTACTGTGAGTTTGCCAGTAACGCATATCGCTACTTCAACCGAAACTGCATTGCCGTGTGTAAATTTCTTAGATATACATATCAGTCACCGCACCTGAGACCCTTCAGATAACAAGGCCACATTATAATCCATGAGATACTCAGTCACAATTGCACGTGAGAATCCAATTTGAAAAACTCTTTTGGATGTAATCATTGCAACTAAACAAGTGTTATTCAGTTTATGTGATCAACTATCTGTGAATGATACGAAGCAGGTAACTGGACAAATGGAGATAACTGGTGGATGTTTCAAAGTTCTAGATATGGGGACCGGATGATTTTTTAAAATACCGTTCAACCTGTTCTTTGCTAGCTGATGTGGCTGCATCAAGTTTAGTTAATGCACTGAGCATGCAAAATAGACATCACATAATACTAGATTCTGTTGAAGAGTATTTATTCGTAGATGGTCATTGGTTAAATAATGCAGGCTATGTGTTGCAGGGATAGGATTACAGTGTCGATAATGTTTGGCTTGAAATGTTGGATAGAATAGGGTGGTAATTTTCGGAAACTCTCCTTTGGGGCATCTAACTTGCAAAATACTTGGTCCTTAACCAAGAACATCTTACACTCAGGTGCAACATACTTCATTATCAGTGTCATCAACGTTGTTTACGTTCTCTTTTCAGATATACACTAATCTGGCTGTTGTAATTAAGTATCCACAAAAAGAATTCTTGGTTCAAGAGACAGAAATTTGTGATTAACTACGTTCGACGTTAATAACTCCTACAGATGTACCAAGGAAAGATCCTCATTTACTCAACGGGTGAGACTGACAAACTACCAAAATGTTTTACTCCTGTTCACGAACAATGCACGTTTCAGTGAACATGGATTAGTTACTTCCGAGTTGCAACGAGGACCTGTTTGTCGTTGTCACAATACAACTATGGATTACTTGGCTATACTGTCACACACAAAAGTGTTTCAACTTTCTGGACCATAAACCGATTCGGCAAAACCTTGTTTAGTAGTGACAAGAGTCGAGAGAAAGAAGGGAACGTTTTAGGCACACACTAGAAACAAGGCGTTTATTGGGTTTCAGCTGAATTCCCGGCTTTTGGTTTCCAATCAGCTGAAAAGTTGACACATCTGCCAAACCACTCAAAAATAAAATTTTCGTTGCTTAGCAGCGATGTTGGTGGATTGTCGCGTGAACCACCGAAAAACTCCTGCTTGCCAGACACTCTCCTGTAGCATTTTGTGGGTTTCTTGCTGCACGGTCAAGTTATTGGGTTTATATGTGAAATTTCTCAGTTCTGAGCAGAGTTTTATGGTTTAGGCAGCAAAACGCCTGACGCATCCAAGTATCTTGTTCCTGTTGATGGTTGGTTTCAACAGCCGGCTCTCTTCTAAAGACAAAATTGTTTGTTTTTTACACTAAGTTTGGTTACTTTCTTTTCCATGTAAGTACACACGAGATATAATCGAAGTGAATTTTTACTCCATGTCGACGCACTTCATAGACGGTTAACTTAATCCTTGCGGCCGATTTCTAAACGAACAATATATTTTAGAGTTGAACATTGTATTCTCTCAGATACGCTTAAAAATACTCCACATATTTCAAGACACCCATTGTGATTCACATTCTGCCCCAAGTTAAATGCTGACAAGCTTCATATTCTAAGACGAAAACAGAATTAAAGAGAAGATTACATGTTTTTTGTTAATGCTGTCCCAACAAAACTTAAGTTAATGTATGTACACTTGGAATTCGTTTTAGAATGGCGTTGTATGCAAACTTTTACCACAATAATAGTGAACGAAACGATTCTAAAACTAACTGAGCCATTAGTAACTTACAACTGAAAAACAGATTCCACAAATCGTTGCATAATGAAAAATTACCATACTAGTTAAACAGTCATAACGGATTCATACCGCTGAATGATGCATTTTTGTAGATTCTAGACAAAATGGTGAAAATGTTCTGTGTAGTAATTGATAAATCATGAATGTCATCAACTTTGAACTTTTAAACGGCTCGTAACCGGTAAATTGAAATTTCGAAAACGATGATTGCCTAGAAGCAACGCCAGAGTGATGTAAATCCTTGCCGTCTGAAGTAGCGGACCCCAGAGTTTGCTAATGGTTACGAGACAGCTGAACTGGACAGACCAAACTGATCGTTGGATGGTCTGTCATAAAGAGCATGGCTATTGTTTAGTTCAGCCTAAACAGTTTGACGCTAATCGACGGTTATCCTCAAAGCAGGATGAGTCAATTAATAACGTCCTTTCGTTACGATATACCGCCATCAGATCATTTAATTACTTCCGTTATAACTGATGACTGTTTTGGTATAATTATTTCTGTGATTTAATTTACAGCCAATATTTTCTTTTTACTTTGTTTCCTTTAAAGAGAGGACTAAATAAAAACGACCAACTTTCTTAGGAGCCAACTTCTGGTGTCAGTTTGCAATCTTGAGCTGATTCTAATCGGATCATTACGGATTTCTTTTACAAAAATGAGCAAGTACCTTGGCGACAATGAGTGTAGATATGACAAAAACCAAATGATTGGCATTTTGAAGAACAGTAACAAAAAGCTGGATAAACTGTCTGATAGCAGAAGATTAGAGCTGTTTCACTCATGTGGTTCGACAGATGTAATACACCACAACATCAGTCTACTTCGGTAACCATAGCAAACTGTACACTGTAGAGGACAATATGTTTGCGGTAGCTGGGGCCATGTTTGCAGAGAACCAATTATATAACTCTCAACCAGAAATAAGGACTGTCTGTCATTAATTCCCCTCCCATCGGTGATCATTTTTGCAAATCAAACACTGAGAATAGCATGTCCATATAGTCAGTGGAATGGTTACAGCCTATCGTAATCTTTCATTTTATGAGATATTGTTAGGTTTGTGAATTTCGTGAACAAACAGTTGTACAAATAATGTAAGGTTGACTTTCTTAAGTTATTTTCTTGTTACTTTTCTATTAGATAAATATTATTCTAAATGTTCACGTGAGGTTGAAGTCTGCTCATTACTTTGTTGTTTGAGAACAAACCGTTCGTCAAAATTGTTCACGTATATTGCTGTTTGCTGTTCGGAAAGCTTAAATTTATTTGCCAGGAAATCTGATTTCCTGGTCAATGTGGATCTTATTGTGTTATCCAACTGCATCAATCAAACATATATAACATATATGACTACACGTAAAACAGTTGGAGAAGACTTTAAGTTCATGATTTCAAACACGGTTATATACGACAGCATTTAATCTACGCTGTTAAAACCATTCAAAAAGTTCGGCTAAATTAAGGGGAGCGGAGACAAAAAGCAACACTTTTGTGCAAGATTAGTTATATGCATAGGTGAAGCTAAACCTGTGGTTACTTGGGCCACAGTATTCTTCATGTTACATGGATACACGGCCAATGTTTTTCAGCGAGCTAAGGCAACCAACTGATCAGACATGATTGTAAACGAGAACACAAAATTGTACATTGCATGCAGTGCTCCATTAGGAAGTTAACAATGGCGTATAGTAGAGGAAAGCTCCACACCACCTCAGTGATGGTGATTTATTTTCGATGTAAAATCAGACACACTTTGAAATCTTTTATGACTGACAGGCCACAAGGCACAAAATAAATTTAAATTGATAGCAACTCACACATTTCTTATAACCGGTGAATGTAGAAAAAAAGTGGAATAACAGAAACGTTTGCAAATTGTTGAAGTGAGCAAAATAACTGTCATGCCATCTTAATTTTGCAACTTACGGTCGGTAGTACATCCTAAGGATATGCTTCATACAGAACCGTGCGAATTGCGGATACTAATGTCCTTATTTCGATGTTAATCGATTTCATTGTAGCAGAGTAAAAGCAGGACGACCGTATGGTCAAACAGAATGTGTACGTGATTCAGAATTTGTAAATTTTGAGTATCCATGCTGTTGACGCCCGTCAGTAATGAAACGGGTATTTCGCTCATGATGTTCATCATTCAGAAGTTACGTAGCTATTTCATTAGTCGTAGTGTCCAAATTGGCGGGCAAGTCTAATCACCACTGCTATGTTTTGGAGTGTTCTTTAGAAGTAAACACATTCCTCATTATTCTTCTCAGCTTGAGTGACATCTTTGTCGATCAGTGATGATGTTCAAAGTGAAATATGCGGATCTGATAAACTTGGACACTGAGTGCTCGAAGTTAATCATCTCTTTGCTTTTGTCTTAAAACATTCAGATATACAGATGGGAAGTTTTGTTACCCATTGGACAGTCACGACGAAACACGTTTCAGCGACTGTTCGGTTTTCCTTTGAGTAATTAACTCTCGTCGCAACTTCTACGTTCCAGTCTTCTAAAATATACCTTGAACAAAGACGTTGCTTCATTGTTTCATAGAGATAAAGGAGCGGTCAAGCTGAAACACTTGAAATATCTTCATTTTACATCAGCCGACCGGTCGACTTATCAACGTAGACATACTTTGCCACTAGAAACAACGTTACCCTGCCGATCTCTTGAATATGTTGTAAAAGGATTTTGTACTACGTTTGATTTTTGAGAATCTTCCGTGCCTTAGTGTTAATAATTTGAAGTAGAATGTTCCCTATCTTGGTTTACTTCATTCAGAATTTGGTAAAGAATGCATACTTATAATTTGTATTCATAAGAATCACCTCCCTTGATCAGGACATTTTTAAAGGTCTTCTCACCACATAATTTTGATCCAAGTAAATCGTATTTTTGAACGCACTCGTTTCTACATCCCCTCTGCGATTTTACGCAGATTTCAAACAAAACAGATGTATCCGTTTTACATTTAGGCAAATAGGAAGCTATTCATTGGTTACTTCTAAAGACTAGCAAGTGTCACTGTGAATTGGGTTGTTCCCTAAACACACTATCACCAATTTTATGATTATTGTTAATTGTCTCAATCTAATCGTCATCAACAGTAGAAGTTTTGAATTCCATCCGTAAAAATACAAGAACATCAGTGCAGGAGATTTGTGAGACTACATCACTATCTTTGCGGGACGCTTTCAGAAAATGATGATTGCATTGAAAACAGGATCTACCCTAATTAATGGAACGCGATAACGTGCTTGACGTGATAATCTGGGATCCACCGATTGTTGACAGTCAAATTGCGAAACAGTTCCATAAATTTCCTTCTAAGTGCTGTTATCCACAATAGCCCAGTTTGTGGAAAACGTTTGTGATTCACTGTTTGGAATGAACAGTATTACCACTGATAGCATAGATGAACCATCTATACCATACACTGGGTGACCGTGTTTGTAGAAAGTGACCAGGGTCACAATCATTATACTTATCGACTGTGCTATCGGTAACTGATCAAAGTCAACATATTTACTGTAGTCACTCACCCTTCCTGTATATTTTTGAGGACAAAAGTCCAGAACGATAGACGTGATCGAAGTGATCACACAGCTTATTATCACGATAACTATAGTTAACCAGAAAACTTCGAACTATATGCCTTTTTCTCAGCACAAACATAACAATGTTGTGTACGCTGCGGGCCATATACTGTGTTATCCGCATGTGGCAATATTTGAACTTACGGAAACACTTTGCACAATTCTGCCAATAACGCGATTCGCCAGTCTGTAGACTGACAAATGAACGCTTCCATTGAAAAGGATGAGGTTATCACTTATCTAATAAGAGACAATCCTCATACTTGGTCTGATTAATTATGCAATCTGTGAATCCGCCTACCAACGATTTTCGTTTGGCCAGACAGTCTTGTCGTCTGGATGGGAGCAGGCTGACATTTATTAATTCTTTTGTGGCAGATATCTCAGTATGGACTGTCATTTTCTGTCTCTGTGGAATGAGTCTTTATTGTGTCACTGCCACTGTGTTTCCAACAGCGGTTGATTTTACACTTTTTTTCACAGCATTTCCACGTTCCCAATGAAATTGTTTTAACGGTTTCAGTTTTGTTTGCATTTTCCACTCATCTGATAAAAAGCACCTCACTGGCCCAACGATAGTTATGGAAGAATGCCTTATATTAACCGATGGCTTACAAGAGCATTCCTCCTCAGTCCGGCAATTACTTTCGGTGTCTATCTTGTCTTTGAAGAAAGTTAGTATAATCTTACTTTCGATGTAGACATTAATCTTTTTGTGTTGATGATACCCTGCAAATAAAATTAACTAGGCTTTATGTACGATTTCAATGAATAAACACCATGAACGTGCCCTCTATGTGCATAAAGTTAAGTACCGAATTGAATCCACTCGAACCTCAGGGGATATGACAGTCATAATATTGCGTTATTCTTTTAGATGCAGTTTGCTGTTCCGTTTAACCAATGCGGGCGGAAAATACAATACGAGTTGTAGACAGTTATTTTTGTACGCAAAGTACAGCGCTTGCACGGCTTAATCACGAACACAGGACACAAACTAAATGATTTGACTAAAGTGGAAGGAAAATAACTTAGCGTAGGAGCAATAAGTACGTATGTCACATCATTGGCATTCAGTTCCTGTTCATGTTTGGATTATGTATACAGATGCTATCCGTTCTGTTTGATAAGACTGTTATAGATAAATAGTTTATTCTGTACGCTTCACCGAGGATTGTATTGCGATGTGTGATCGTTTAGTTACTTTCACTGATAATTTAATCCACTCACCCACTCGCCCTTATGTTGATCCCCGTAAATCAGTAGTAATTTCTTCAGTTTGCGAGCATTCTATGTCCCATGTGAACGCCCATCTGACAGATCGCCGTAATCCGTTTGTCTAGACATCTCTGATTCTGTAGCTGGCTATATTCTGATTTATTTGCATTTTCAGTGTTTACTTATCCAAACAATGAACAGCTATATTCCGAAGTTCATTCACGTGTGTACACGAAATGTGTTATGTTTAATCAGCAAATCTGGTTTGTAAACCTCTGTGGAGTTGTCCCATTTGTTTTAAGAAGGAAAGCCTGAAAGCTAAATTTATAATACTTAATGTCAAGCATTTGGTTCCCTTGATAGGGCTGAATGTCGCAGCGAGGAGACAGACACCGTTTGATTCCAACATTACATATCGTCTTTTCCGTACCAGAAGAAAATGGCTAGGAACATGTTTAAAATACTAGTGAGGTGGCAGTAAAAATATAATATGGCAAATGGGGTGGAGGACAACAGCGCTTAACTATTAGGTTTACGGAAGTTTAAGACCAACAGATACTTGTTTTTGTGCACATAATGCTAGTAATTACCGGTTGCCTTAACGAAGGGCAGAACAAACGGATTAATATGGCGTTTTACAATCCTGAATAATCAATGTGTGTTAGACGATAATCAAAGCCGGTGGTTTATCTGTCTTCGGGACGATGAGATTAGATTTCACAGTCAGATTCTGAAAACAATCTGGCAAATGTTCCTCCATCTTACAGTCCAAGCACCCATAAGATCTGCCAGAATAAGTTCCTTGGAGGTATGTAAAAACTGATAATTACGGAGTGAGTCGGCGCCAGTAAGTGAGGGTAACGGTAACTTGTGACATCGACTGAGTACTACGACTTTAACTGCAGAAACAAACTGACTGAGTTAACGCGGCGCGTTGTGTGTTGTATCCTACACTCTATTTATTGTTCTACTTCACCCCGATCTACTACTGTTGTATAAATATACTCCTAGTTACTGTTATTTAGTACTGAAGAGGCATGCAAAATGCCGGTACCTACCAGAGTCACCTCTCTTAATGCCACGTTCAGCTATTCAGTGTGTAAATTTAAATCTGACGATCATCAAACCTGACCGACTTCTTAGAATTTTCAGTCAACCATACGTTAAACATTTACGAAACACAGTAAAACTCATATGCGGGCAGCTTTCACAATATACATATTCAACATGCTTGCTGGCTTTAAAGTTCTACCTGTATTTCCATGATGAAAAATAACAACCTTCATACGCGAGCTTTTCAACTCGTTTGGTCAATCACTCTGAGGCTGATGAAGTGTAGAGTAGTAAATAAAACAAACGGCTTGTAAGTGTAGCAAATGTGAATCTCCGAATCAACAACATTCAACATACGATCACTACGTTTTTATTTACCTATGTTTTTATTCACGGTAAGCAAGTTAACGAATTCTTCCCTAGAT
The DNA here is from genome assembly GCA_013368495.1 of Paragonimus heterotremus. Taxonomy (NCBI): domain Eukaryota; kingdom Metazoa; phylum Platyhelminthes; class Trematoda; order Plagiorchiida; family Troglotrematidae; genus Paragonimus; species Paragonimus heterotremus. The sequence continues at coordinate 205,327 of LUCH01000048.1, forward strand.
CATAGCATATGAAAAACTGCACAAGTAGGGATTTCTCAAGAAACACTCTGGACATATATATTTTTGTTTGGAGATCCTAAACCCGGCTTTTGTTCACAGTACTTACTTGTGGTAATAGAGCGATGATAAAAATGAACACCACAGCCAATAGCAGTCTGGTCATTCTTGTTTCCATCCGATCTCTATCTGTTGTGGGTAACGACGCACGAGAACGTGAAGAACGTGTCCTAACAACCGAAACGCTTGTAGGTGACGCCAGTTCACTACGTCGGTCTATTCGTCCATTTTCCAAGCGATCATGTGCACCGTTCACTGGGGTCGTGGTCGTTGCATCCTGTGAGTTCGAACAGGTGCTGATGGACTGTATTTGTTTTCGAGTTTTCATTCTTCGCATTTTGTTACTTTTTCGCAAAATGGTAACGATGATAATCGCACTTAGAACGGTGAGACAGACTAGAGGAAGCAATTTGAGAAAAATGGCAGTATTCCAACTCAAGTAGTCGACCAGAACGTGGTCATCCACATATGTCACCATGTATAATAACTGATCACTGGATGCATTCAGTCCATCACCATTAGACGGTACAATATGATGTGACAGTATGCATGGTATGGTTAGTATAAGGCTGACTAGAAAACACATTCCAGCCGCAATTTTTGCCCGATGCATTGAACACAACTCATGACATCGAACGAGACATCGGACATACAAAACACGGAAACTGGCTAGGCTCACGATTATGTAACTGGACGTGGAGTGAAATAGATTTTGTAGATTGATATGTACTAGCATAAACACACACCAACCGTACGTGGACTGAGTGACGTGATCACCGATCAGAAAATAAGCTGCAAACACAGCATAAGAAGACATCAAAATTCCATCACTAATTGCCAGCATAGTAAGCAGAAAGTTCGTGGAAGAAATCATTGATGCTTGATTTAGTACAATGACACTAAATGTGTTGGATAGTACCGCTAGGAGACACAAAATTACAGCAATATATCCATGTGCGTTTCCGTAGATGACTCTGAACTCCGAAAGAAATTGAATTGTCTCACATGTACTCGTTGAGTCAGATACAACAGCCTCTGGAAAGGAGATACCGGCTGGCTGCACATCCATATTATGTGTGGCGTCCCGTTGTGCTAAAAGGAGAAAGAACAATCGTGACGGAACACAGTAAATCACTGTACGGATTGATAAGCGACCATTTGGGAATCAGAGACTGTTGCCAATTCAGCATTTGGCTGCGACGTTAATTATTATGTGACTGGTGAAGAAGAAAATTCGAAAACTTTTTATCAATCTTGATTACAAGTAACCGAGTTGTGGTACAACAGGATAGTGCTGCTTACAATAGTAACTGCTTATCAGTTTACGGTGAGCAAGTGGCAAATACGTTGGCAAAAATGAATATAAAAATACACTGCCGTTCTCTTGTTGCCACACTAAATGAAAAATAACCAAGACTCCGTCTACTTCATCCTTATTTCCAACTAATTATTCGGAAACAATTTGTTTAAACTGATGAGCAATTTTTCTCACTCATTTATAGTGAAAAGACACAGTCAGGCTGCGCTAGATAAGTGTGGATTAACTGATGACCATGGATTATTTGGTTCCATCGACCTACACCTAAAGGGGAGAGGGAAATTTCGCGCTTATTTTATTATTCGCCATTTACAAGCATTGATGGTCCAACGAATATGAGCTTCTGTTCACAAGAGTAGTGGTCACTAGTTCGACGATAGTTCACACTATATTCACTGACAAAAGTTCGAATATTCATATTCTTCAGTTCCACATTGCTCACACTTAATCCCAGCCCTCGCATTCAGATATGTCTTTCAGATAATCAATGTCGAAATGAAGAAGCACGACCACTGTTCGCACACAGATATGATTGAGAGTTTGGATATGAGCATCCAGTCATGACTGTTGTGAGGTTACCGGCTTCGCAGTTGACAGACAATTCTAAAAAGCACGACACTCCATTTGCTACTTCCTGTCTGTACGAGAATAAGTACCACAGATAAAATCTATTAAGTGAGGAACTCGGAACAACTCGGCCAACCGAAAGACGTATTGAAATGTCGAGGTTATGGTCTAACGTTGATGATGTTTCAGTTGAAACAGTCAATATTTATCGGATAGTTTCAAATCAAGATGGAACCGGTTGACGAGTTTCTTCTTAAATGTTGACATCGCAAAATGTTAGAAAATCCGGCAGTGAGCTGGTGATGTTTCAAGTAGAAATCACTTCGATGGTAATGTAATCGTAGGGAATGACATATCCCCACTTGTTTTCCAAGCTTGTGTTATTCCACTACCAGTTTAATGGCCTGCGAACTGATGAACGTTATAACTAGCTATGTAACACTTCTTTAATCGGAGCGGCGGCAACTTAGAAGTTTCCACAAAAATAGTGATAAATAAAGGTTGAAGCTTCTGGTCATGCCAAGAAGCAAACAGCTCTCACCAGTTAGGCAAAACATGTGTTTCTGTTGCCTGACCGAGTGCAATTTCGATGGAGAATCTCGGAGCGGTTTATTAGTTTAACTTGCTTCGGTATCAAAAGAGCGAACCAAAACCGACCAAGCATGCACAAAAAATGCAGACCTCTAACAAAATCAGAGAGGAGAGTTGTTTATCACAGTTCCTAACAAGACATCACAAAGCAGGAACTAGACAATGATTTCAGCCACTTTCCAATTGGAAGATTCACACCATATATTTGGTGAGCAACTAAAAGGTCCATGTGACTTTCAGTGCAACGATCACACGTGGTCAGATTTCCTGAGTATACTTAAAGCCCATAGCTTCACTTGGTCAGCTTGCATGCGGTAACGACTGGTGATTGTGATGAAAGACCCAACATTTCCTAATGCGCCTCTATTAGGTGGAGATAAACTTTTGTGTACGTTTTGGTCATATTGAATAGTAACAACTGATTCAAGGTGCCAGATTTTTATTTCCAGTCCACTCACATTACTAAACTACATTTTGGGGCGACAAACCGTTTTTAGTAAATGCAACTGTGACCTTTATGTGCAAACAATACAGTGTGGTGTTCCACCAACATTTGTGCACACCTCATGTACGTTACTATTGCGTGGTACTGATTAGGAAATACATCATGCGGGGACGACATTTCTATAGAAGATATTCAAAATTTAGCGGGAATCTCAACCTTTAGACCAGAAAAATGTGTGACAAGTTTTTCATTATGAAGACAAAACGACGCGCTAAACGTACAATTGTGAACAGTTCACATAATCTTACACAAACAACTTATGAAATGTGGCTGAATATCTAGCTGATGCCGTAGAAAACAAACAAGCCGTTTAATGCAAACCATGACCATTTTCAATTTTATCTTTGGTTAAATGTCCTTCGGTAAAAAAATATGAAGTAACACCTCGTTCGGCCAAGTCACGTTGAGATGTATGTAACCTGTTCCATCCCAATTGAATGTTTGCCCAATTAACGCTGACCGCAGGGATAGACATGAAAGGGAAATCAGTGTAAAATAATTATCATAATTTCAACTTCTAAGAAGACTCCAAAAGATGAAGATCTTGAACATATATGTTAGGAAACAAGACTAAACGATCAGAGGGTTCGCTTTAAGTTTCAAGTTGCTTGGAATAAATCGGATGAATTAGGGTACATGAGAAAAATGATTGCTGTCTAGTACATAGCTAAGTGAAAGGCAGATGACTGTGCAATATTCGTTGAGTCAGCTGGCGGACGTAACAAAAAAGCATCATTGTCTAAGGTGAACGTGATCACAAACAAAATGTCCGATTTATAGTCAGAGTGTACAAACATATCTTGGACACCAAACAAGAGCGGTGTGATGCTATACTCAGAAAAACACGGCTGTAGAAAGCCTGATTACTTCAGAATAAAAGGAGATGAAATGTGTCCGTGACGTATATTATAATGGAATTCTAATCTACAACTACACTCCTGAAGGAGACCACCCGAATTGCCTGAATAGTTGAATATTACAACTTACACGTAACGTTGTGTTATTCCCGACCTGTTCATTACTAACATGTTAAACACGATTCCCAAATTGTTTAAACTCAGTCGCACTAGATTAGGTGTGGATATTTCGCAACGGAATGTTAACCTGTGTAAAGTTAAACACACGAGCCCAAAGTATTGACTGTGTGGCTTATTTTTGGCAACAGAAAAAGTCAAATTTCGACAATCTGAGGTGAACTTTTGCTTTTCTAGAGGAACACCAACACAAAAGCTCAGTAACAGCATTCAAAGATACCGCTTCTTCTGTGCATTTTAATTACACATAATGAAATAATGTAATTGGCATACATGAAAAGTGAACGTTCTTTGAAACAGTTCACTCCCTTGAGATGCTTGAATAAGCCAATGAGAAGAAGAAAATCATGTGACGTTCTCCGGACTAATGTTTCTTACATTTTGATCACACAACTAATTTTAAACATCGATATTGTGTTTCATAAGGCGGAAGTCATGTTTTAAGAGATTAGAAAGACAGATACGAAAATGAAAATTACAAATATGAGGACTCCGACTGTCAGGATTGCAGCAAACTCAAAAAAGATTGTTTTTGAACACACAGGGGAATTTGGACGTCTAACAGTCACAGCTTCAGCAAACGGAATAGTGTTTCCGGTTGTTAAGAAAAGTCACAGAGAATGCGTCACAAACGTTGACTCTGTGTCCCGTCTGAACTAGGTGTTTCGCTTTTTATGACGCTGGGTGACGTCCGTCGGCTTTGACATACAAATGCGACGTTTTCAATATTGTCTCCAACACCCCTTCAAAACACACCTCACGATATGAGGAGCTTGTTGTTGGTTTGTATTTCCCATGTAAGTCATACTGCCAAGGCTGTGGTTATCAGGCGTCCAGATCTCCCTGTGTGTTCGAAAACAATCTTTTTCAGTTTGTTGCAATCCTGACAGTCATAGTCCTCGTGTTTATAACTGTCATTTTCTTATATTTCTTTAATCTCTTAAACCATAACTTCCGCCTTATGAAACATTATATTGATGTTTAAAATTAGTTGCATATACATGTGATCAGAATGTAAGAAACGTTAGTCAGCAGAACATCACATGGTTTGCTACTTCTTATTGCTTTATTCAAGTGTTGTCCTAGTTACAGCAGGCTTCGTGCCACTATGGACTGACAGTGTAATTTTAAGGAAAATCATACCAGTTAGGAAGCAGGACAGACGTTCCACTAATGCAGATATATCATTTTCTTCTCTGAAGATACAGGTTTACCATAGCAACAAAACCAAAATGGATATGAGGAGAAATCATACTCTTCAACTAAGCGACTGTAAACAAAGCTAAATAATTATACTGAACTCATAAATCAATAAAGTCAGACCTAACTCTGAGGTGATATTTGGTTCCATGACGTCTACAAAACGTGTTTTTTATACCTTTTGTCTTAAATTGTCACTCGTCAGATACTCTAAAGTCCACCGTACACATTTTTGTTGTAAACAAATCAAGCAACATTGTTAGCTTTCTACGACACATGCACCTGGACACGCACGTTAGAAATTATTTCCAGATACTGAGTATAATGCTTGTGTACTGGTTTGTTAGTGACATTTCACTTGTTGCCCCGACATTTCTTTGCCAAGTGGTTTACAAGTAGTGGATTTATATTAATAATTGTTGTTCAAAAGTACTATTGAGGTTGTACGGCGGAGTGCTGTTCAAGGTCGCTTCCTCTATCTGCAGGGTCAGCAGACCCAGAAATTCTGGAGTACGAACAGGTGGAAAGGTATGAAGTCCACTGTTAAATATAAATCACACACTAACAAACAATGCAACCCATAGTGTACCAAATGTACATTGAAAGATGGTAATGTTCAAAACGGAAAGCTTTATATGTTTGTGAGTTAATGAAGAGTGGAAGAGGACGGAAAAGTGAGGTGATGGATGATTTTATGAGTACCATTCATAGGATATGGGTTAAGAACGCCAGAACTTTGTTTAAACAATTAACCAAACACCTTTGATGCAAAACGACCAACATTTTGAACACCGGACCCGTTGTATGTATTTCCACTGGCTGGATTGACCTAACTACACATATTGTTTTAGTTGACCAGAAATTATTGTGTATTATTCACGTATTTTTGACATGTATCACCCAAAGATTACCGTTACTGCACTGTTTAGTTTATTATGAAAATCTGCAATGTGACCTTGCTAACCAATTAGTGTAACAGGTGGTTGAGTTTAGGCAGGTGTTACGTGCACTTACAGTGTACCACAATATAAATACCGACTACCGCAGTTGCGATAAATGACTGATCGTTTTCAATCATTCACTGATCATTCAGTGGTGTAAGACATTTCTCGACCGAACTCTGTTTCGAGTGTGGCTATCCATTTTTCTTTACAAAGTTCAACAATTTTCGAGTACACACAGGGCAATAATCACTATAACTAACAATTGGAAATGAGTTCTAGGACATTAGTAAGTATTTTTCTCAAAATACACCCAACTTAGTTGAATGCCATTCAAGATGTATATCCAACTCACCATATCATCTGCAATGCGGTTTGTCTGGTCATAACAACTGACGAGTTCCTTTAGATGAATGTAAGCGATGAAATCATTAAAGTGCTGTAGAAGACGTTGAAATTATTTCGACTCAGGTGGTCACATTGATATTATTTCGGTGGTAAGTAAACTAATAAGTTTCGTATACTGATTAAAGTTTATCTGCAATGCTGACCTGACTAAGTGAGTAGGATTATTGTTAAACGAAAGAGAATTATGAGTGAAAATTATTTAAAAAAACCTTCCGGAAGAACTGTATTCAACTGAGTTTTCAATAATTTTTCCTCCTCGTCAATGGTTTTTTAATCAGGAAGACGCGCTGAGTCGAGGGGGATGAATTTAATCCTGAACTGTTTCTAGCCTTGGTGCCTAAGACTACCTAGGTTGATCCAAAGTTTTACAACTACGGTTCAGCCGGTGAAAGGGCGCACGAAGAATATGCGGAACAGTAAAACTGATGGTAAGGGATAGCGTGAGAATTGAACTGACCAAGTTACCGTTCCTTACTAGCCACTGTTTGAAGATCTCCTTGTACACAGTGATTTCACCACAAGTGAGCAATCGTGAACGGAAAACGATGGACAAGGATGAATAAACGGAAAGCACTTTCTGGCTAGGTAAACAAAGTTTCACGGTCTTATGAAAAAAAACAGGATTTACGGAGACAGAGTAAACATTTCGTCTTAAAGATATTTGGAACTATTGATGCCTTTTACAATTTCAACAATAAAATCATGTTACAAATTGTCCGCTGTAAATATGCGTAACATTTAGTACATTCAACATGCATACGCTTATTTAACTTGATTACAACGGGCAACTCCCGAACTAACTAGATATGTGGACTTAACAAACAGAACGATACACGAATAAAATAAACACCGGCCAGATGAATAATTATCGTGACAATCTAAATATATCGCGGCAGTTGCGTTGCCATTGAAAGGCTAATTCATTTCCGTCGCTGTCAGTGTCGCAGTCTGGAAAACTCCCTTTGGCCATTCGAACTGCAACTGGTTATCGCTGTACACACATCTTCGTCTGAAATGCGAACAACTAGTTAATCACAAGTATACACATCACATCACAATTCATTAGAAACAATGAACTCCTACACGAACACGTTGGAGAATCACACTGTTACGTTACGTGATGGAGAGGGGACTAGAACGCACTCAGTGCCAACAAATTGATATAGTTAAACTGTGCACTGCACTCTGAGCCACCTGTATAAATGGAATGCAGTAACTCATTTATTTTTCGTTCGAGAGCCGTTCAATGTGTAAGATTCAGTCCACAACAAGGTTACAGTTTGAAGGTGTTAGTTTGCACTCTTGTAAGACAGAAATGATGAGCACAAAACTGTCCCTTCAAGACCGGTAATCAACAGCATGTTAGTGATTTGTTAGGTTTAACGTCCAAATGAATTCAGTATAACTACCGGGGATATGTCTCTTTAGAGAAGAACACAAGAGATCAGTTCATACAGCAGAATCGAAAAACCTACTAACAGTTTATGGACAGCAAACACTTGTCTGTAAGAGATGTGCCATAATATTTTGGTTCAACGTCGGATAAAATTCAATCGTTACATTTTGTTAAGCCAAAAATCGTCCAGTTATTCAGCCACTTAAGGGTCTTCAATCGAAAAAAGTGGAAAACTGACAGCATAGTTGAAGACTTATAAGTTAAATACAGACTCATTCCCTAAGTACAGAGAAAGTATAACATGAGCCGCTACCGGAATTCGAATAGTGAGTTTATTATAGAAGCTCAATAAATAAGGCTATCATTTAACGAACTAACCCTTTTTACATCTTATGTTAGTTTCTTTATCTACCAAAAGGCGGGTGGACAACTTCCGAACAGCAATCTCTCCTTTTTTGTGTTATTCCCTCTAACAAATTGCTGTAAAGTAGGTTAAACGCAGGTAATTCACTTCATCCAACCGCTTATTTTCTGATTTATTTCATCGAAATAAACGAGGAACCATCAGGAGGATATGTTCTGCAGGTTAGGTTAACGCTCGAGATTGATTACAAGCTTTGTATTCAGTAAGAATTGCAAGCAAGCCTCTTTGAAAAATAAGCACTACATTCGTCAATAACACATTCTTGTCATGGCCACTACTAGGACTTCAGTCACTCTGTTACTGAGCAATTATGCTGACCACTGTAAGTTAATTTGAAACAAGGGCTTTACCTACTGGTTTTTATGCTCTGCGTCAGTTGCTCAATTGTGAAGCGTCACGCGAACCCTTTTTACTAAACTGCGTCTACTTGTAACGTACTTGATCTACAAAGGTTATGATGGACTAAACTGAAAGATACTTTGGAATGCTTCCAGATAAAACTTGGCACCTTATTTCAGGATGGCAGACAGTTTTTACTGGTGTCAAGTGAATATGACCTGGCAAACAGCTGTCTTGTTTTCGGACATTCATTTCATGCGTATTATCTGACCACCTTCTCACCGCTCTTCTGCGTGAGACTTCAGCATCAAATTTGAACATGACAGTTAGAACACGAAAACCTTTCGTGTTCCGACTGTTTTGTTCAGTTCACCAAGTGTCACAACCCAATTATTATTAATGTGTTCAACGAGACTGTGCATCTTCGTATGGTGAAAAAGATGTTACAAGCTATCAATAGTTTTGATTGACTGTTTTAAAACACTGTCTCCTGATGCCTGAATGCTCCGCACACTTCCACAAACCCGACCTTAAAATCCAAGTTCCATATACCTCTCTGTTTGCAGGCTAAAGTGTATACAGTCAGGTAGTGGTTAGAAGATGTGCCTTTCCATCAAAAGGGACAAATATGCACACAAGTCAGTTGGTGAAAAATTTGGTAACGTCTACTGGGCTCATTTTGTATACTGCTGTATGCGTTGTCAAACTGAGACTATCAAACGGCCAGAATTTTACCTACCAATCAGCACATCTTTTTACCACTGAGAAAATAGTGACCAGTAAAAATAGCTCACAGTACTCAGTATGACAAAATGATAATTTTCCCTCAAGGACGGAATGATTTTTGAACGGATCAAGCATTCTGCGCTTGAGGAAATTTTGACTATGCCATTTCTGTTGTTTCTGTTCTAAAAAGGATGTAGGTACAATAGACTTTGTGATGTGGACTGTGATGTAGCTGATAGTTGATATTCGGGGCTTTTGTTTGGGGATGTTGCGAGATCAACATTGTTCCACTTCAGGATGGATGATTGTGTAAAGATATATTCCTGATTTTTTTATCTTCCACAGAGGGCCGTCAAAGTACTGCTTACTTTCTCGTTTCCCTGTGAGGTAAAGTGTCTTAGTAGGACTTGTACGTATGCCTGTTACAATGAGCACCACCATGTGAAACATCTCACGTCAGGCGAGACCAATTAATTGGGTGTAACCGCTCATTTGCTTTCACATCCCAATAGTGCACAGATTGTGAGAAAGCATAAGGGAGAGCTAGATTACCCGTCCAGTCAATTCTAAATGATGACCCCGTGGTTGGGAATTATCAACACGTTAGAATATCAACACCAATAAAAATAGTGATTTAGGAATTACGTAGGAAACCTCAGTAATGTGTAATTTCAGTTAAGTGATAAAGTAGTCGACGAGGATTCTTCATGAACGCGTGATCGGAACACAAATACCATTCGCGATAACGAGATGCTTTGCTGACGATTCTAAAGAGAGCAACATTTGAGTATAGTTCTTTTTTCAAAAGAAACTAAAAGACATATCTGCCTGAATGTAGAAACTGATTTCAATTGGACGTGATTTTCGGGGTATATCAAGGAAATTTATTATTATTATTATCATCATCATAAAGTTGACTCAGTTGAATGCCTTGAACTTTCTTCAAACAACTCTTCTGTCATGTTGATGTTATCTCATCCAAGAAACAGTTAATGCCTTCATATTTTATTCCCGCTCAATTGAAAGAAGTAGCCAGTAAGTTAAATGTGATTTGACTCTCAGTCTTTGAAGTCTTCATATTTTTACAGTGGAACTATGGATTGCTGTTTTATGGCTGTTTTCCATGAAAGCCGTTCACAAAAGCTGACGCGCTTGTTGATTACAAAAAATCCATGCTGATCCAAGGTTGTTGGGCTTTCAGTCTTCTACTCGTTTTTATCGTTGTGTTTCTCGAACACACGGTTATCATTGAATGTAGGAATTATTTACGGAAAAGCGGCTATTCTGATAGCCATACTGTAATTAGAGCAGTCTTGTCAATACTATTCCAGAGTGACCGCTCTAGGGTCTTCGATGACCAGATTATGGAAGGATAACGTGCAACACCACATACCTGTTGGGTGTAGAGGAGTATCTTATTAGGGATGGGATACGTGCGATATTTTGATCAACGCTTCTAAAGAAGCGCAAGTGGTTTGAACATATTTTGGATAAGTTAAGTCACAGTCAATCTACACAGGAGTTCTATCAGAGTGATTATGTTCGTCAAACCATCAGGAAATATACCACCTTCTTATGATGAGGATTTTGGTAGTCGTAAAAAAAGAAGTGTTCAAGCAGTTTTCAAAGGTAACAGAGAAGTAGAACGACAATTTCTAAAAATATATGTATATTACTTTCTCGGGACAACTTAATAATCTTTACGTTGAACGGGAGGATAGTTATGTATGACAGGAATTATTGCCACTGTCTCTCCAAGTTAAGTTTTTTGCTTCTTAAAATTCAATTTTTATAGATGGAGCCTCAGGTGTTTTGGTAACAAACACATTTGTACACTCTACCACAAGGCTGACTGGTGAGGGTGTTATGTGGACAAACGTTCATATATTATGTCACAACTACTGCTTAAACAGCGAGACATATTTTATAACCGGGAAACTACCAGTTCGTTACAAATTGTTGCAAACCTAGACGAAATTGTCCCGGGAAAGAACAAACCAGCCATGCAATTCAGATACGCTACTGTATCCAAACAAATCTCCCTACTCCCACTTTCAGTATTATCCAACCTACATAATCACTGGGTCGTAGCATGCAATTCCATTTACTTAAACCAAACTAAATCCATTGCAATTTACAAATAGCAAACTGGGTTAATGTTTGGAACAAATGTCTGGAGTGTATTCAGGCGAACAAATTTGAAAAAATGAACTAATTGAAGGGTTGTACAAACTGTTCGTTGATAATTTTCGAGGATAGGGAACTTGGCTTATCCAATGTTGTCGGAATAGACATCAAACCTAGGTGCTTTAATGTGATGGTAAAAATTGTCCTACTGAAAGTCAGACAAAAATGTCCTGTAGGTGAATGTCAGTGACCAGTCAGATTTAACATACTTTCAGAAAACTTTTTAAAACGTTGAAAGTATTTGATTAGAAATCAGCCTCAACCCGACTGATGATTCGGAGCTTATGGGAACGCTTTCAACAAACGCGCAAACTGATCACTGGTTACGTTCTAATCAAAACTTAAAAGCCCCCTCAGCCTCATTTGCACTCACCCTTAGGTGGTAAGTGGATATATGACAGACATACAAAGAGGAGCTATGCATTTGTTCATCGCGATAAAATGGTAACATGTAAAGATACACACGCACTAATTAGCAATGTATTTACGCTGAATATATACAATTATTCCATGGTTATGAAGAATCAGATTAAACATTCGTAAACTGGCCTAGTGATACAAGCTGCTCAATCGTTTAGTCAGACACTTCGAACACTCGTCAATATAGGTTAGTTAGCTTGTTACAAAACCAATTGCCACGTATCCGAAAGATCGTACTTCTTTATTATATCTTCAGAAACTTTAATCCTGTATGGTTTCAAATCTCCCATTAATTAGCTGGAAAATTTGAAAATCGATTTAGAGGTTCACGGTTAGCACGTTATACGTAACCCAGCGTAACCAGAAATTTGCAAGCATTTGTGTGAGGTTCAGTAATCTGTCTTCAAATTCCATTCACCTTAGTCAGTTCGTGAAACATCGCAGCAATGCACAATACAAAACGGCCGGTGAATTAAATATAAAACTTAGGAACTTGAATAACCAGCAAGTGATTATATTCCGAGGTATTATAAATGTAACAACAAGGAACCGTTGACCATATGTCGAATGTTTTGAGATAATGCAAAGGTACAACTCTTTTCATATGCAGAAATGCGATAGTCTATTCTTGGGTCGTAAGATGAAGTGCCCAGTATCTTTGAAGTAGAGAGGATACAGAGATCATTTGTGGTAAACTGGAAAGACTACCTACCACATAGTAATTCCTGCAACTGTTTCTCTACGTCAACAACAGTGAACTCCAACACACTCACACTCAGTTACCTATGCCATTTTAGTACCGTCTTCCCCACACATTATTAGGGTAAAAGCAGGTGGGGCACGTAATTTACAACGTGCTACCTCAGGCATGGAGATCAGTACACTCAGTTTTTATCTTAAATAAAGAGAAATTCACTAACAATTCACTTTCTTCGAAAGACGACTGAATCGTAAACTAAACTACCTCAACGAAAATATCCCTACACACCTGTTTACGGAGTTTTCAGTTATGGAAGGCAAAACGTTGCGTTTGTTGTTCACAACTCATTTAGTAAACATAACCTAAGTGATATGATATTCACAGACAATTAGATCCCTCACTCATTGCAATGTCTGTGTTAAGAATTCCCAACAGATGTTACTGTAGTGGGTCCCACTTTTTGATATGCGTCACTGTCCGAAGTACTTCGGGTTTTTACATATGACCAACTAAACAAGATGTGCAAAATTCTTATAATTACGATAGTGACTTATTGACAGAGTTTCATTTTCATATGTAGACGTAGTATGCTCAGTAATAACAGTGACACATTCATCTAGTTTCGAACCGAATTTGCTGCCTACAGCTGTCGATTTAAGCATGATTCTGCAGTTTCATCTTGAACACTCACTGGATAGTGCATACACACTTAATTTACGTGATAGAACAACCATCCGGTGTGCACTCTGACACAACTTCGTAATTGAGGACGACATACACTTGTCACGAACATTTTGTGTGAAGTTACGGGCAGACCTTATCAAAACTCAATCACTGTACTTCAACTTCAAGTATTAACTGTGGATTCATTGTAACTGTGAATGACAGCTAAATACTCATCTGACAGTTTCAAAAAACCACGCAAAATGGATGCAGAAGATCGCACTAAAATGGGCAATTTGGCCGTAGCACGTTTAAAATAAATGTCATTTGTGCGAACGTTACACACAAACAGATATCAGTTGAAATGTGTTCACAGGCAAGTTAATAAACTTCATATTCGGTTTATTAGTCAAAAAGGTTTTATGCTTACGTGGAGCCAAACTATCATTTGCTATCACCAAGCAAGAATTTACTGTTAGACAAAACTAGGTTTTTTAGTTAAGCTCAGTGAAGTAGATACAAAGATATTTGAGGAGACCCAAATTCTTCAGGAAACCCTAAATATCTCTCCACTAACTTTCCGCTCGTGATCTTATCCTACAGACAACTGTGTACTGGTTCTGTGAAACGCTCATACAATTTCCATAATCTCTTCTGTGGATAACGTAAATTGCGTACCACCAAAAATGAAATCCAAGTCTTTCATTAAAGTCTCCATATAGTATTGTTATAAAGCCTTGTGGAACGTCTGACTCAGAAAGTTCCTTATGAGTTTTAGCTGTCCTGTCTTCCGATTCGTGAATCACGTAGTAGTGTTGTAGTGTGAATGAAAAAGTATTATCCCTAAAGCGATTGGGGAACATGAATTGTTTTGAATCGCTACCATCAAACCTTCTTTTACTACATGTATATGTGTTGTTCAGAACGTTTCATGTATGATAGTTACAACAAATATTAAGAGATACACGGCCTGACAACGTACCCGAACAGAAGAAAACTTCCACAATCCATCTGAGCAAGGCTTGAGTTTAAATCGTTATAAAACAAAGGTTGATAGGTTAAACAGCGAAAAAATTTAAACTATCCCAAATTGTACCTCTACAGGTGCGCTTACTTCCTGAAACGAGAATGTGAATATAACACCGAAATATACTAGCTTTGTAACCATCCATTTGTTGTTTGTTAGCAAGGGCTTCACGGACTTCTGAGCCACACACATTTCACAAAAGAAGCTTAAGTTCATCTGATTTTCACTTACTCCTTTGTTATCGCACGCTTTAGGACCCCGTACTGATTACGTCTAGTTAATTGACAGCATCTATTTCATGTCGAGTAAGTAAATGGTTGCTTGACGATTGCTTAAAACCTACCGACCTAATAAACAAGACCATACAAATTAGGTTAACATTCACAAGGTTTACTTCCTCTTGTGGTCTATCTGGAAGAACGGAACAGGGCTGAGTTCCCTCTCATCGTTCTTAACAAGGAATATATCATTTGAAAATGCTCTTTCAAACTGAACTAATGCAAGTGGTCTTCGCATTATTCCGTTATCTCATTCAGACATTCCACAACCTGGCCACTTAGCATTCGGTCCTTATACACCTGTCAAGCTTCAGTGTCCCAGATATTCTAGATCGGAGCTGCTTAGATTCAGTCTACAGGCAAGCCACTCAAACGCACTCGTTGACTAAGCACTTACGTATTTCAGAAGTGCGAAATTGTTATCCTGTGAAAATAAGTTTTGTGCGTAGGGCTCAAACAGTAATATTCTAGGCAGTGTGTAACAAAGAATACAGTTTTGCCCGCTGCTCAGGATACTCAATTTACTCAACAGCATATCGCGCTATTTTGCAAAACCATTGACAATCTTCTTACCAGATCGTAGCTTGTGGTTCTAAAGTTTAAATCAGTCCCACCCACGTTCATCAAAGCAGTTCATTTTGAAATGATTCGTTCCCAACGACCACATCCTCACTTCAAATGATGTGTTTAAGGATGAAAAAATGTTTCTGTTTTTCATCAGTTTAAGCAAACGGCTTTCTGATGTTCTGTTTATGGATATTCTGGACGCGTACATTGTAAATATCCGAGTTTTACAGCAAATTACTTCTTGTCGCACAAGCGTCAGTTCAGTTACATTCGATTTGACTCAGTTAGATTGTCTGCTTTAATTCTTATATTCAGAAATGGATTGACAACATATATTAACAAGTTTAATGGATTGCTATCTCTTTTATGCTTCAAATGCCTTAGAATAAAAGCCGATTTAATGTCTTTATATACACAGTAAACCTAACCTTCTATAAGATAACTTACTTGAAAATCACTAACATCCATTTACTACATCCGTCTGATACAAAATTAACTACACCTACACCATGCGACATCAATCTACCTGCAAAGTACAAACTTTCCGTCCAGCAATGATTGATTGGCTTATATGTGTTCGGTGAATCTGATGGTCTTTCAAAAGTTAACACGATCTATGTTTCCGTGTTTGCATTTCAAAAGCAATATGCATCCATGACTGTGATGTCCTTTCACCAATAATTGGCAGGTGGTGTATATCTGTTCACCACAGTATACAGTGATACCGGCAAATAATTGATAGCGTGGGAATAGAAACAGTTGTAAAGCATTGAACATTTTATAGGTTCGTTGCGAGCCGAAGTTATTCTTTAATATACTCATGAAAGCCTTTGATTATATAATACAACCCACAAACTCAGTCGAAACGTATTTATAGTAAGAATTCAGTCAAATTAAGTCATTATCAGCTGTCATAAAAGTATCAGAAAACCCGTTCTTCTTGACTGCCTAAACATGAAACACAAAGTTTGTCATTTCAGCTTCGAAAAATTACTCACTTGCTACCAGCCGATGTCACTGGCAAACGTGTATCTCGCCACATACTGAGTACACCTTTGGGGAACGACCAGAGGACATCAAGATATTCACACAGACATCCCTGATTTCAACGTTGTTCATATTTTTGCTACGGTAAAAAAATATATTGTTGAGTGGCCGGAAGAGGTGTCGATTTTGACCTTTCGTCTTATGGATTTGACATTGCAAAAGACAGCTAACCGACTTTGGAAGCGATTAACTTGTGAACGTTATGGACTCCTGAGGTGTTAGACCCCACGTGTACATAACAGTAAAGCAAAACGAACATTAATTTTATTTAACTGATATGCTTACATATTCCATCGAGTGATTGCAAGTGCAGCCAAACTTTAGCAGCAAAGTCACACTGCTCCCAATGGACATTATTGAAAGGGCTATAGAAAGCAGTTTGGTTTTAATTAGGTTAGGAAAGAAGTATTACTTCAATTTTTCTCAATGAATTGTAAGTCAGCGCGGTTTGTTTCGCACGATTTCTCACGTCTCATGAAAATTGTCTGTAGGATTTTTTGTATTCATCAAAGGAAATTTCACCTCAACGTTTTCCCTGCACAAAGATAGCCCCGGAATATTAAACAGAAATTTATCTTTGATATGCAGACCGGAACTAGGCAACTCGGGATTGTATTGTTCACATTCAGAGTTACGGACAAGAATGAACTGGCTCACTCAGAAGAGAAAAAATTTTCTATGTTACTATATCGCAAGGGTAGTTTTGCCTCATTATCTCACATGTGTTAGTGAGTCACTTTTTCAAAATTGGCACCTGCACACATGCGTTTCGTGTTATAAAATTCTAACTTCTGCACTCTAATTCAGGTCTATAGTCGTGATTTAAAAAAGATTGAAGATCAACAACAAGAAAATACACAAAGATACTAGCGAGTGAATGCCTGTTTTTAACAGGTGTTTGAAAAAATATGACTGTATGAACTCAGTCTATTTATTCACAGTTTAACGGTTCTGAATAAATTGGTGTTTTTTTTTATGTTCTCCCTACCGAAGTTGATGGACTATACACCGTTAAGTGCCTGTATAAAAGAACCTTTCAAGGTTAACGCTACTTTTCCCCTATTCACCAAAAACTTCACAGTTGGGAATAGTCCTGTTTTAGACTTAATAAACTGATGTATACTAGGTAACGGAATGTTATTATTCGGGATGCGTGCTCTAGTCATCTACGCAACCTATGCATTTAGGGAATAACAAAAATAAACAATTAGGTCGCGGATGCTTCTGCCAGAATCTACAAGGGTTACAGCGGTTCCTATTGTTGGAGGCCATAACAATAATCACACGGGCAGACAGCGTTATCGATCGTACATGCGCTGACATTGATTATGATTGGCTTATGGTTATGTGTGCTGTCCTCGTTCTGGTTTGACACGTGGGGGAGTGCATAGGCACACGATGTTGGCATTCGGACATACACTGATTTGAAGCTCAGGTGGTGTTTCGGAGAGTTGAAACCATATCACTTATTGTGACAGGTGTGTAGTCTAGACAGCTAATTCTGGCTGAACCTGAGTTTCATAGTTTGGTAGTAGGTATCGCGATAAAAACGCTCGATTCTCTAAAACTAAAGCTGCAGTTAGTTATTGGTCCACACAAACAGTTCTATCACTAACGAGCTTCAACAGAGAAGCAGCTATATGGTGGCAGCCTTTCCAACAGTTGGGTAGTTTGAAAGCGCTTGCGTAAAGGGGAATCTACTGATAAGAATAACCAAGGTAAAGTCTATATCCTTCAAAGTCTTAGATTACTTTTCGGCAACTGCATATTTACAGTAATCTAATGGTTTGTGCTCAAAATGTTCTCCACCCAGTAGTAAGTTTTGATCTTACCTGTCGATCAGCGCGCTCAAAACATTAGACGTTTCATGAGTTTAAAGATAAAAGTACGTTTCGTCACGTATCGTTCATGAATTGTAGAAGTTAGGAACTATTCTTGTCACTAGGTTAATGATACTTTTGCAAGTCTGAGTGGTAATACTTTTGCCAGTTAATTTCATCTCCACAGCTAATTGGTTCCTTTCTGTTCAATTTTTTTTCGAAAGATTCCGAACTGTTTCATTTGACGAAATAAAGAAAACGCATGTGTTAATCGAATGTTTAAAGTGGAAACAAAGAAAGGTGATTGGGAAGGTGAATCCACACAAAAAAGACACTGAAACTGTCAGGTTATTCACAAGTTACACAAAACGTCATTTTTAGTGGTTTATTTAGTTATCTTCTGTTTAGTAATACATGCGTGACCATACATGCAATGTCATCACTTCAACAGTCAGTCGCCTGCATTTTATTGACTAGTACTGACCACAGATATAACCCTGGTTATGTAGATGAGAAATTGTATCTGAAAACGACGAACTAACTTACCCTTCTCAAAAATATATATATGTGAAGACAGTTAAAGTAGAATACTGAATTCTCCTTTCCTTTCGAATTTGGTTGAAACGTTTTTTAAATTGTAATTTCCATGAAAAAGTGATGTATTATTTGGCTGGTTGAAAATGTTTTCCCCAACTTCACTTCTTAACAAAATATACACACGCGATCAGAAATTAAGGTGCACGCGTCTCCTAGGATTATTATTTCGAAGTGTGGTCAGCTTATTTCTCTCTTATATCGACTAGCTGGTGAGAACACAGTCATCTAAAATTCCGCAAATAGTTTGAGAAATTGCTAACTGAGGGGTTTGTGGAGATGCCTCTTCTACGTCAAGTAAACTCAAGCATAGCAAATGCACATCACCAGGAATCCATTCTTTCTGATAGAGAAATCTTTGCTGTTAATTGCGATAAAACATGTTCAGTCACACAAATTATACCGCGAATTTTCAAGACAACTTTGCTAATATCAGTCTGAAAGTGATAAACTAACGGCTCAATCGACATCAAGTTAATTGTGGAGGCATTGTTTGAACATCCATGTGACTGTTGTGAAACTGAACGACGCTAGGTCAGTAAATAACTTGTTGGTTTGAGAGAAACCTTCCGGTTAAAAGTTTCGGTCTGTTTTCTATCGTAACGAGCGATAAAAAGGACACATGTAATGCGCATTTTTAAGTTTACCAATGAATGGTTAACACCGTCGTCAGGGGTGATGCAGCTGAGAGTTTTACATCAACTACAAAAGCCAGATTTATTTTCAACGACGTCATAAATAATTTATGATTTGGGAAGAACATTCTCTTTTCATTATCGATACATATGAAATGCTTTCTTTAACAACCACCTTTGATAAAATATGCAGTTGACCTTTTCTTGGGAAGCCTATCAAATCATTAACGATTAGATTGTAATTTACAAACCTTTTCGTGTTATAACATTGATTGGTCCGCATCTTGGTGCCAACCTCTTACCACGGCACTGTTGTATCTATTCAGCGATCATCAGTTTATAGATATGGTTGACAATTGGCTCATTCTTCAAACAAGAAGACAACAATTGACTCCACTTGATTATTTAAAGTGTACAGACGTTCTCCCATTTCGAAGTTGAAGTAACTTAACACATTTGTTATGCTATTGTGAAAGTTAACGCCCGGTGTTTCCTGTAGGGCGGGTAAAGTATGCCAACTCCGAACTTGCTGGAATATTTTGTGTAGGCTTGAATTTTCCCACACATATGCTGGCATACTAAAACCATAAAATTATTATAGGGACACATGAAATTTCATTCTATGGCTGGTGCTACACAGGTCTCATCTCAGTTTCAGTACAGTTTATCCGAACATCCGTGTTTCCGATCCTTCGCATCTAGTATTCAGACTGATCCTGCTGTGCACTAAACTTAGCCCCTGGATGTCTGTTTACCCCGTTCTATAGAAACAACTGAATGTAAACAACTTAAAATTTCCTTTATCTTTTCGGTTGTTTACATACAAAAAAGCAATACTGCCAGACTAGTAACCGATTAGATGATATTCTCAAAATATGACGTTTTATATCAATAGCTGTTCTTTTAATAAACTATTATCGTCAGCCAATACAGAAGATCAACACATACTAATGCCGAGTTGTCATTTTCTGACCAAACGATACGGTCATCTGAGAGAAAACGCAGCTTTTTACATTAAGTCGACAGTTTGAAACAAATAAAAAGGACCATCGAATCCAAACTGTTCAATCATCTTAATACAAACAGTGACGCAAGATGTACTTGCCGCAATGCATTCACTTATATCTACGCAGTTGTGCGTTCTTACGGTTACAGAAAATAAAGCTCTGAAACCAATTGAAAAACATCTTGGGTTTTTTGTGCTTGGAGTAATAATGAATGCAGTTCGGGATTATACAAACAAAGTTTGTTCCCAACTCATTCATTTGAAAGCTTTTTTCCACACCATGGTCAAAAACAAGCTAAGGTATGTAAATGTTAATGGTAATTCAGCTTGACTGGAGGTTAGCACCCTGACGAGGATGAACGCTCACTAACAACATAATTTAAAACAAACAAGCAATGCGTTTTGTGATGGCTTTGATTGAACTACTCAACCGTTCATGCAAACACATTTGTGTGTTGTTCAACTCATTAAAATTAATGAGTTACCCTTCAAACAAAAAGTAGGAAAGCGGACCAGCTTCAAATTCTAGGTGCTAGTTGTGATGAAAATTCATCGAGAGAATCCTCCGTGTTTTTTTCCGGATATAACAGATTACACTGGCTTACTATAGTTTAGTTGGATCGGCGATTCCTGTTAGTCTTTCGTACACCCAGGGTAGGAGCAGGTTTTACCGAAATGCAGTTTAGGGCAGTGAATCACGAAGAACGACCAAATAACGCCACGGAAACCCAACTTTGAAGGCGGCACTTTTTGACTGTAACGTCCGGACATGCACCGGTGCCGTAAAACATAAAACACGATTCCATAATTTTACACGAAATAGTCGCAGTTATTCAGCTACTTTTCCTTTATTAGCAAGACTAGTTGTTGCCACAAGTAAACCTGACCAAGTAAAGTCTTATGTTAACACGACATTACAATTTGTACATCTGGTACCTCTTTTGAAATAAAACTTACGTGATATTTTCACATATGTCGTTTTCTTTACGTGGACTGGTCGGGGACTAATGCATTTTGAAGGCAATCTGGAATGCTACCAAAAATGTTTCAAGTAGCTATGTCGCGTTGTCCAGAATACCCCAATGAGTTGTTCATCGAGGCTTGATGAGACGGTGGATGCTGATAGAGACAGTGTTTGCCAGACGTTGCCTGTTCATTGCGTTGTGTCTTTCCATGTGTTTGTGAGCAGCCGATAGTTACTGTTTGGTTGGATTCACTTCATACTGTTCACTCTCAGTTTTACTAAATCTGAGAGAACTGACAGTAGGACAGTTGGACCATCTTCACCATGTTCCGACGTTTCAGATACGAAAGTATATCTGAGTCAACACTTGATATTCGAGGTACACTTCTGCCCTGCTGGTTGGACAACTGCCCACGACCGTCAGTTAATCGTCATGCCAATGATCACATATACTAAACTGTGACAAGGAATTTGTGTGCCAGAAGCGATTACGATGTTTTCTAGGTAGTGTTTCCCCCCTGCTGGTGAATTAGTCGGGTTGGTTTAATTTATCGCTGAAACAAATTCGGGCAATCCGCACTGGATGCCTGAACCATAATATTGTACAGTTTGTCTGCACACTGTGTACATACGGCTAATTGTTATTGACATCTGTGTGACTGGTTTACTCAGGCATAGAAATTAATCCTCAAAGCAATGATGGTATAAAGTATGCCGGGAGTATGCAAAATTGACTAAACGATTTATTGGTAAAGCGCCGCCCAAACAGGTTAATACACAAGATTCGAAGGTAGATATCACGGACGTTGGCGCCAGCTAAACTTGTGTGGAATGCCAAAATGTTATTTAATCAACCAAGTTGGCACCGCAACACAGTTGTTGGGAAGGTTGCCGAAGCAAATGCGCGTGGTTTCCAAAGTTTGATTTTGTGTGTGAAATAAGTTCACTGGCACCTTGTTGTGAACAATCAGATAGACTTCAGTCTCTAGTAGCCGTACAAAAACAAGAAAAGTTTGTTTAATCAAGTTCTATTGATCGCTAATTCCGATTCACTCAGATGCAGTTAAGTAATATCTGCAATGTATCTGTAAATATTTCTCACGCATTTCAGGAAGATAGTAGATGCAGACTCGCTCGAAGTCCGAGTCAAAGAAGTATTTGGAGATCCCCGAAGCATTTCTACTCCAAATGTGTTGCTACCAGAATGTTTTCCCACTAACAAGCTTGTTTAAACTTATAAAATTTGGAATACAATAACCTTTCTATGGAAGAATGCTGTTTCACAGAATGATACAAAAATAGCTGACGCGATAATAAACAGATCACAGCCACGAATGTTTCAGATGCCTTGGAATAACAACGTAACAAATAAGGTAACTTCAGTCATAAACGTACGACTGGCAATAACATGTCTGTCAGTCGCAAGCCTGAAGGCGGTGTTTCTGAGTGTCTTTCTCTGGGGCGTTTAATACAGTTTTACTGCTCTAAGGGCGATCAAAATTCACTACTCAAAACAGTTGAGACATCACTGACTCTATGATTCGGACGACACGAAGCGATTACATCAG
The DNA here is from genome assembly GCA_013368495.1 of Paragonimus heterotremus. Lineage (NCBI taxonomy): Eukaryota > Metazoa > Platyhelminthes > Trematoda > Plagiorchiida > Troglotrematidae > Paragonimus > Paragonimus heterotremus. The sequence continues at coordinate 228,309 of LUCH01000048.1, forward strand.
CGTGATGTTTAGGAAAAACGAATGAATCTACAACTGTAATAATGATTACCTTGGTAACGTAACAGTTGGCTTAGGCTAAGTGATTCCCAAGAATACGTACAACCGTTCCATGTATACAACTCAAGTAATCCCACTACTTCTAAGTGATAGTGAATTCCACAAGGATTTTTCCTCTAAGAACACCTTGTCTTCACGAAGTTGTCAACTTCTTGCGAACCAATTGCACTGGTTGTCCAGCGAGAACAACGTTTGCAGAAAATAAAACAGTTCAACAGAAGCCACAGCTTATATGCATGCCCCTTTCAGTCAAGAAGTTAATAAGATCTCAGGATTTAACGGGAGAAGGCTTCTACGGTCAGCAATACTGACAGTCGCTTGTTTCTTTTCTAAAAATCTTACGTCGCATTTAACCATCAGTGCTTGGTCGATTAAGTATATTTAAGAGGAAAAAATGTTTTTTTGTTTAGAACGCAAAGTAAATTTTAGAAGAATGTACAATATTCGTTTAGGAAAGACCTACCGATGAAAATATCGGTTCCAAACTAGTTTGAATCAGCAACGGAAACTGCAAGCTTTTAAATAGCCTGTGAGCCACGAAATCACCCTGGAGACCTAGTGGCCCAAAGGCAGGATGAACTCATTAAATGACCGTTCGTGGAAGACTTACCAACCACCCCAAGATGGAATACTTTCAACGTTACTGCCAATAACCGAAAATGCACTGCTGACAAACAGATTGACAGACTTAGTAATTCAGAGGAAACAAAGTCATGAAAGATTTACGTTTTATATGAAACAAAGCAAGTGACAGAAACTGCTCGTCCTTGAACGACATTTGAAATTTTGAGCGCCGAAGGTGACTTCTTGATTGAGTCAGTGAAGCGCTTTCTTTGTAGCGGCATGTCGCTCCTGCTTCTGATTTTAATCCAAACGAACCTCTACTGGATGTCTTCTAAGTTGAAAATCTGTCATAACATCATTCATGCAGGTTTTGGACTGATGAGGAAAACCCAAAAAAGAGGTTGTTCGCCTCTATTTTTGGTGTCCACTAAGGGTTTCGAGCACTCCCATCAACGCTAGCTGGTAGAACGTTTTGAACCGGAGTTCATTTTATGGAAGATATAAAGGAATATAAACAATTTATTTGAAAGCTGTCTGGAAAATACCACCACTCCGACCACCAAACTACCGCAAGAATGAAGAAAATGTTAGAGAAAGTAGCTCTTAATATTTACAAGTGACAATAACAGTAAATGGCCGAGCTGATAGGAGTGAAACAAACATTTACGATGAACAGGCTTAATGTAAAAAGATCTAGGTGACATCGGAATAATGAACACACACTGGCATTGTTCAGCAAGATCATTTGTTCCCTTGCCTAATCACTTGTAGATTCGTATGAATCGTTATCATTGTTCACTTCAATTATCGCCGCCGAAACCGGTATTTATCCAGTTAACTTTTGGTCAGTTCTCGAAATGTTCATAAAATAATTCCACATTCTGCTGTCAACCCGGATTTCTTAAATATCGGGGTTCAAAGTCAGGTATATTAGGGTGGATCTACCGGCCAAGCCAAATGATACTCCCTTGACATTTACGCTTTCTACAAAACACTCGTGCGGGGCATAGTCGATAAGTAAACCAATATTTGGGGGGGGGGGTAAAGCGATCACTTTCAATATTTTTATAACCAGAACTGTGAAAATCTGACTGCCAGTAGAAAAAAATGCTCGCGCTTTAATGCGCATAACTGTTGTGTCAATAAAAACAGCGAAACAGCAAAGGTAGGTTTCATAATTACTTACTTTTAGTAGATTCATATATTCACCCCCATTAGTCACTCTGTAAATTCGACAGCTTTTGTAGTTCAGAATTGTCTATTATACATCTACCCTTTTAAAAATGCGTATCGATTCGGAAGAGGTTAAAAAATAAAATGCTGTAAACTGTTGGGTGAATTGAGAAAAGTACAACTTTACTAGCACGCTGTAATACAACAGGGGTAGCTTTCCTCAGGACAGTTATAGTCAAAATAATGTTAACAAAGGAACATTAGTCACTTAGGCTTTAACCTGGTTAGACTGGATCTGAACGAAATGATTGAATTTTTGCCAGCTGAGTGGGGTTAGGACTATTGTAAATAGGATGAGTCTGTGTCTGGTGTTACTTATCGATTCTTGCCACAAGGTAGACAGGGTTTTGCTATCCCTTTGGTTAACGCATGCTTGTTGATTGTAACTGGTGGGAACTTCAGTCCAACTTCACTTTGCAGGAGAATGAAGACACACGAATTATACGAGGTTGAGCAGGACGTACGTTGTGATTCTCTGACAGTGCATCTAGTGAAATCCTCCTCTAACTTCTAAAGTTGATATGCACTGTTTGAAGGAAGCGACTGTGACTCTTGTGTTCAGGAACACGTACTTACGACTGTCCGCTTGTTTCTACTATATAACTGGCACTGCAATCCCCGCATTTGACTTTGTAAATTAAGTCTGTCCGGTCACCCATAATAACTGGTAGTGCATCCTAAGAATCAAGCCTCTATGAACGACCAGGCGAACTGTGGTTACGAAACAAAGACAATGATTGCAATGTTAAACACGAAGTCAAGACTGTTTAACTTCATCCGTATTAGCATTGGCGTGTGCATCTTACTTTGAACTGAGTTACTTCTGGTGTGACCTTCAAATAACTCATCTGATTCGGTCAGAACACAAGCCGGCTTCATTCGTTTTATTTTTTTTTCTCAACAGCTTTAAAGCCCAAATTCTAGAGTCATATTCACAGATGATGTATAACTAACAACGTCTCGTTTTTTTTGGTGGCAAATTTCATTCACACAAGTGATGCATAGCCGTGTTACACTTATCTTTGGCTCGATAGATTCAGCGATAATTTTTAAATTCATTAAAGCAACTTCGATCATTTAAACTGGTTTTTCTTCGTATTTGGACCTGCTCTGATTACCGTGTACCGTTCTCGGAAGGATTGCTGTTCATCAATTCTAACACTGTTAGTTTGGTTGTCTATAAGAAACGTGGTTCAAATTCGTTCGTCCTTATTTTACACCATTTAATTAAAACATACTGTTTAGTATCACCTGGTGTCTGTGTGCCATTGAAATATATTTAATTGACCTTACTGACCTTTTGAGTCCCGTAGGTCTGAACCTGCAAAATGCACGGTTACACGGTCTGTTATTTTTGACAAGCGACATAACTGACAAAAGCAGATAATTTCAGTTGGAAACTAGAAGGGATTATTGGTGTTACACTCAAAGTGTATTCCGGTATAGCCATAAAGAAATATCAGTGCGAAAGTTCTCTAAGGGAGGAAGAATAATTAGTGCAGAAAGCCATCATATCTGCTATATAAACAAAATTTCTTGAACGTTCGTCACTTCCGAAAGTAAACATGTTTGCTGACCACACATATCGGAATGTTGTGCCCCTGGTGGTCGCCTGGGTAGGTTATGAGTGTAAGTATGAGTAGAAAATACAGTGACTAAACGATAATGAAAAACTTCAAGAGATGAACACAGTGATATTTGTGAAGCACCGTTTATTTTTCCGCGATGTATATGCCTTTTTGAACCACTAATGATCAAATCCGAGAGGTGAACCAAGAGCTTGTATCTCTAAAATGTACACAAAACATCCTTGAAGTAGTGATTTCCATAACCTCTTCACCACTGTATATCACAAAATCAACTGGAGCTTCGTACAAAATCTAAAACGCTTCTGCAGGAAGCACGATCGGTCGACATAATACTATGTCGCCACCTTTCAAGGAAGCAATCTGAGCACTAGACATATTTTCACAGCATCTGCTCGAAGTGGTCAGAAAGAAGGTAAATACTACTCGTGGTTCCAGTACTGCAGAAGAAAGGTCCGAAAATCTGTGAGAATCGCGAAAGAGTTCGCTTGACTCCAGTAACACAAGAAACTCAACTTTGTCACACATCGTTAACTTAATGCAACGAAGTGAACCAAAAATAGGGATAAGCAGGGGAATTTCCATCTCGATCTAAGATACATCAGTTGGTAGTCTACTGTTTGAATTAATTTGGAATTATGTTTCACGTATCGCTGTCTAGCAATTTCCTCGGCTGCCGAGGGCATGAAAGACATCGACTAAGTTAATCACTCAACGCTCTTGAGGGCGTGTAAACGCAGAAGTTTGCCAGTAAACTGTGAGGACCTATTGTTTGAACTTTGCGTTAAAACATCAACTCAACTTCGGGTCTACTTAGAGCTGTCGAACACATTTTATAGAAAACTTGGGTCCCGTCATGGTTTATAAGATTTTCCTCTACTGTTCAACTTCTTCATGAATTTAATAACACAGTGATGTTCGTGGCGGCTAGAGAATCCAGCTGGCGGGAGAGTGAGTGACCTGAAATAGGCTGGCCATAGACTTATCGTAATCCGACAGTCTCCACGAGGTACATATTCTGATCATTATATCTGTTCTTCTGTCCAGTTAGTTGGGACATAATTTAAAGTTAACAGATTCAAAATGTCTCTCTACGATCGTGACCTCAATGTCAGCCTAAGACTAAACAAAAATTTCAGGAGACTTCATCAACCTGAACAGTTGTAAGCTGTGTCCCGACTGACGAATGCACGTGAAGTTAAAACGAAATGTTGTATCTCTAATAATGTAGAAAAAACACGCGGCTAGAAGCATTTCTGACAACAAAAATGTCGTTTAAAGTTAAATGTCACATTGTAATATAGTTTTCACTTAGAACTGTGAATTATGGCATCCAGTGAAAGGAGAAGTAAAGCTATTTGTGACCATCGATAATCGATGTTCTCGTTCGTTTACAGTAAGTGACATCGTCCAGGGTTTGACATCAGTAGAGAAAGAGCCATCGGATTTAGGGTGAGTTTCGAAACTGAAGACAAATCCACCCCATTTGCTTAGGCCCTCCAGCTGCATAGACTTAAATAATTCTGTCAGTTACTGATACTACCTACCCATTTTTCGCCAATCTGTTTGCTCCCAGAAGTGCCTCCAGCCTAGTGAAATGAGTTGTTAAATAACGAATCCATCATGCCAACAGTGAACAATCACCCACTAATGAGCCGAGAATAGTGAACCGAAGGTGCTTCCTTAGCTGAAAATTTTGGGACTCAGTCAATAACAGGGAACTTTATGGGGTAGGGCAGCCAACTCACTTCATTGGCCTGACCGCTGTTATTTGCCTTAAATGTTTGTGAAATCAGTGGTACAATGTAGCGAATAATATATAGAACCTGGCTCCGGCATGGTTGTAAAGCGGTTGTTTGTGTCCAATGTGCTGTTGAATCTTTGGATTTAGACGTATGAGTTGCAAAAAGTAAATCCCATACACTCCTCCATTGTACACTGTAAACTAAGACCTATGATTCTTCTCGTAGGTCTTATTAATAATGAGGAATTTGTGTAAACTGCAGATAAAGTACTTATGGTGGTAGTGACGATGAGTATAGTGAACATGTTGCAGAAGTACGAAGGTTCAGGTTTCGAAGCATCAGAGGTCCTTCTGACACTAATTAGAAAATTTTACAGGGTTAAAAACTATTAACCGGTTGGTTGTAACTGCATTCAAACCTATTTATTTGTGTAATGATTATTGTCAGGTGTCTCTATTAGTAAATGCACTCAGCCGGGAGGCAAAGGCTTATCCTCATTGCCTGCTGGTTCTGGTACTTTCCTGAACACAGTTCATTCCGAGTTAATGTTCTCACTCTGGAAGGCATTTGTTCGAAGCATTGATAAACTTTCACGGTGGGTAGCACAAATTTTAGAGCAGTGGCTGCCAAACATCATTTTTTTATTTCAATTTCCGCATTACTTAAAAGCCCATCAGAATTATCACGGAAATTGCCTTCCCGCTGCGTGGTGCATAACAATTGAGTAATCATGTTTACTGGAATCCGCCGGCATGTTTTGCCTTCCGGTAAATTTGTCGGAATGTTTCTGACGAAAATAACCACTGGAAGAAGGTTAGTTACTCATCAGTTCCGGTTGATTGGATATATCCCTAAAGCATTCTCATGGGTTGATCTTATTGTCTACCGCGCTGATCATCCTAAATAGGCAATTCTGCATTGTCTCGGAGGAGCACTTAGATGCAGTCGTTTTTGAATAACACTTTAGCCACTCTGATCTAATTCGGACAGGATGAGAATAACTGCAAATTTAGTACAATCTATGACCCTGTCAACATTGCGCCATTTACTTGGAAATCAGCAACTTTCTTGGACCCACCGATTGGGATCATGTTTACTAGTCCTGAAACATTGATGTTTTTTCATTTGCCAAATGTGATTATGTCGTTTCTTACAGTTGCTCTTGTTATCACATTAAAATGAGGTTGCTGGGCTTTGTTATACCAGTTCACCACTGAAAAAGAAAGATATGTTTGGTTAACAAAACTATTTGGCGAGATTCATCATCTCATGTTTCGTGTGCAAATATACCCCGCAAGGGATTAACTTTTATCAGTAATTTTTAACCCATCTTTAGTTCACCCATGTTAAAGATATCGTCCATTATTATTGTAATATCATGCTTAAATTGTTCACATTCGGTTTAGGTCACGGGTGAAAGCTGTAGAAATCCATCAATGCACGTTTTCAACTCGTACTGACAAGTACTCACCGAAATTAAGGTACGTCCGGCGTTCAAAATCATTCTGTTCCATGCCACTCGATCGGTCATTTTGGGAGTGTAAGTAAGAGAGGCTCATTGATTAACATACGCTTCAGTTGGTGAGAATGTGGAGATGTAACTTCTGAGGCACATTCCTCCAAGCTTACAGTGCGTAATAATGACTTGATTCTGTTCGATTAGTGTACTTTGAGTCAGTAGTCATGCACAAAATGTACGTACTATACCCCAAACATCATACGTCCCACCTCAACCTCCTAAAGCACCCAGTCTTCCTACGTTTTAACTGCTTCACTTCAGAAAACAAATATATTTATTTAGTCTTCCGTACAAAAAGCTCGATAAAAACATGCTTCAGTTTTCGTGAACCCTACGATGTCTTTCACCAATATGCGGTAAAATTTATCCAAAAGTATATAAAATTGTTAAAGGATACAAAATTTTCGTTTCCATGGCTACTTGAAAACATAGTGTAGATAATTTTACGCTCCATCGTAAACATTTATTTGACATGTACTGGTTGAGATCACGACCCAAGTAAAGAAGACAGCTGAAGCGGCACACAAAGCCTTACAGAGTTCTAAAACTAGAGGTGCTATGACTTACGAACTGCTAAAGAAAAACGGACATTTATATTCCTAAACTTTCTCAATTTTGTGACTGCAGCTGGCGGAATCCTGCAGATTACATTTCGTCATAAAATTTTCTATCCTGACTAGAAAATACGTTATGGTATATAGAAATATTTTTCAGCAGTGAATGCATCTACAATGTGAACAACGGTGCAACAATGGATAACATATGAATCCATGACTTATATTTACCTTTCCTTCAAGTCAAAATTACCTCCTCCATCTCGTTAGTTTGCCTAGTTCGAAAAATTCGAACTAATGTATGGCACAAGATAACGTTTGCATGAGAACGTTATTATTTAATCCTGTGCTATGTATTTTAAACAAATTATATGATGCTTTATTCATGGTATGGAACACAAAAGACATAATCTCGATTTTAAACCATTTCGAAGTAGGTTTGGGTGAAATATATGCGCCAAGTGGAAAAAGGCTAAGTAATTTAAGGTGTTCGCTTGCGTTGTTCTTTCAGATGGGTAGATCTAACTTGAAGTAAGTCTTACACGTAGAGTCAGGCCAAGTGTTCTTCGAATTGTCATTAATAATGCCTCAATCTATTACAAACAATTGTAGAAAAGTGATATCTTTTCTATAGTTTAAAACATGTTAGACGTGTCTGGGATTACACGCGCACAAGTCTGACTGCATTTAGATTGTTCTTAGCAAATAACTAACATTTAGTGAAAACTTGATGGAAACATGACATTCTGAACTCATTCCTAATGAAAATTACCATAAATTTTGTAACTTCAAGACAAAAATTCTGAAGAAATTTGCAGATCTCAACCTGAATGTTGGCTTGTTTGTTGTTCACTTTTACTTGTTCACTGTCAAAGTTTGAAACAAACGATTTCCAATAAGCAAGACACCTTGGAAGTAGTCTGTAGTTCCAATGCCACGCTAAGCAACCATAGTTAAATTGTGTGCATCACCTATTTTTCTCTGCATATGAGTTGGCTCTTTCTATAATAAACCACCTGCTTTTATGAGTAAAATATTGTGACGCCACAGTAGAGCTAATAAAAAACAAAATAATTAAAATGAGTGAAATTATAATATTCCAGTCAGTTTTATTACTCTTTGGGTTAGCAGTTGATCATAAAATTATACAACTTATTCACAGTTGGTTTTAATCATCGCTGTTCATAGAATTTTAGCCTATTCATTAGGCCCAGTCACTTGAACGAACAACTTGTTTACAAGCACTTTTCACCAGCAACCACGGTGGAGCTATTTCTTACTTTGCACTAGAAGAAAATGATTTAACAGTAAAATCGAAATTTGTCTTAAACTACATCACATTTAGGTTGATCTCACGAAGTGCAATCTTTCACACGGAATTGGGGGAAAAAGTACATTAAACGTAATTGCAAGCCCTCAAACATCATAAGCTGATTTGTGACATTACGTTACTATACAAAACAGGAGACTTATTCCCGTGAGTTATCAAATGAAGCATTTGATTCAAATCATCGAAAGACACGACTCACATAATGTTACTAACAACTTTAACTTATTGAAGGAATTCAGTGCACACATTGCACTACATCTTTCTGTTAGTTCTTTCAATGTTTGTTCTGTTACCAGAACTCTGGAACAACCCTAACGGAGCTCAACTGCAGGCCGCCATACATTTTCAGTAAACTTATTAAGAGCACATCAGCCTATTATAACACATTGCTAAAATGTATTGCAGTAAACACATTGAAATAGAGCAACGTTCCTCTCACTGTGTGACATATCAGCCACAATAAACTTATGATACTTGTGTCGTACACTTTAGTGATTGTAACAGAAAGAGTGTCCACCAAATGTTACATGACTCGTATATACCTGGGACAGCCGCTTTCACCATAATAAAAAATGTCACTGTTGAGTTGTTTGTCTCATTTACGTTAATTCCTTTTTCTAACGAAGACCACCGGTTTTCCTACCTTGAATCAGAAAATATCACGGTGAATTACATTTTTGTACTTGGAATATACTGTTGTATAAAAGCCCATCGATGTATACAACTCAGCTCAGCATATCAATAGTTTACACATATACATACTACTTACTGAACTTCAACGTAAAGCTTTTAGCCACACAACATTATTCAACAGGTTCGTTCACAACTTGTGCAGCAATTGGTTGAACACAATAAAATATATGCTTCTGTAGTGTCAACGGAAAACTCAGCGCAAAATTTTGGCTACGAAGTTAACGGTAACTTCGTGTGGTGATTGGTTGTTCCATCAGAATGCAAGCAGACACGTTTTATTGGCTGTTAAAACTAGGGTTCCATAAAATAATGACAATCGTGCCATATGGCTAGCCGTAAATTTCTAATGACCCGTTTGTATTGTAGCTGGACTATTAGACGGCGACTGATGCCGGCCCTGTAGTGTCTGCAATTCTTTCAAACACCAAATTCTGTTATTCATGGTGGGACTGTGAGCCCGTCTAATTAGCCGTTTGCTTTCACACGTCCTATTACTACTATCCAACAGGTTTTCTGATGCTTATTTTGCGGCTTCAGTATATTGAACGCCTATTTGCTGACATTTCAAGTGTTACTCAAGGCTTGTGAGTTCAATCGCAACACGATTTTACGAAACTAATTTCCCCTCAGTTGTCGAGCAAAATATATCTATTGTACTCCGCATACGTTTTGCTTCAGATTAACTGATGTTTTATAAGTAAACTGATGAAAGAAAAAGCTGAACCCACTCCCATGGTTCATTACAAATTGGTCACATAGAGGAAAGTAAGCTTCCCAAGTGAGTAGGACGTTCTGCTAAATTATTTTGTACCAATTCGCACAACTTACTGTTCTCCTTCAGCAAGTATTGCTTGCCGGTGGTACTCATCCCGACTGACATACGGTATGCTAATTTTGACAGTTTGGACAGTTTTCTATGTTGGTCGATAGTTTGGAGAGCTCAAGTATAACCTGGACTGTTAAATTCGATCTGCAGCTTAATAATGTAAACCAGTTCATGTCACCAACCACAATGATCCGATTTGAAGACCGCAGCTTTGGTCGGTGTAAGTTGTGGTGAACATGCGGTGAACAATTACAAACGACCTTGAAGCTGATGAAAATATCCGGGCGGACTACCAGAATGAAATCTCTTCAGTTTGACAGCACAAAGTGTTCCTTATGAAACGGCCACCAGAAGCCGTTAGAACGACCCAAATGACGCGCCTGATAGTTTGTACGTTACACAACCAAATAAAAAAAATAAATAGGTAACTTCATCACAATTCTTCTTGTGACTACGCTTTCAAAGTTTTCAGTGGCTGGAGATTGATAGTTTATTGGTGAATGTCCAGTTTTATTCAAACCCGATTTACACAATTTGCTCGTCAATAATTATGCACTTATGTCACAATAATCTGGGGAAGTTGGGGACCGTTATAGAGCAGTATGCAGTTCTGCTTTGTGCCCTCAAGCCATTAAACTAAATCTCGCACTTGATTTCGGCAGAAAAAGATGTAGACTCTCAGGTTTATGTCAAAGCGGATACTATTTTACCGCATCCAGGAGGTTCACTACAGTCCTCTATCCCCTTTTCATTTGCTCATGGTTGCAGGTTGTTGTAACAGGTTTCAATGAAGGCCAATTCTGTAAAAAAATATATCGACAACAAAAAATTAGTCCCTTGTCATCTTGTAACAGGAAAGTGTCATATCACATATTCCGTTTCACTTTTTAGACCATAATATCAGAGAACGAAAGATTATTTCTCACCAGGGAACAGTGAATAGCGTCCACTTCGAAGCACCCCGTCTTCAGCAGTTGTCCGATCGGTTGATTGCTTCCCTGCAACAGGTAACAAATATAGTTTGTTAATACCATTTACGCTGTTTTATTCCTCTCTCTAATGTCACCTTTTCAAAATGAGAGATTAAAATCAGCGCCCTTTTTAAATATCTTTTTGGTATATACCCAATGTTTGTCATACCCAGCTGAAAACGGGCATTAATGTATTGTTACTACTTACACCAAAATTTTCTCACCAGACCATCAAAGTATCTCAACCAACTTTTCAATGGTTCAGCCCCAAATCTGAGGGATATTCAGAACAATCGGAAACGTGAGACCGCAAGTAATTCGCGCCTATGAACGTCCTCACTGATTATGTTACTTTAGGTAATCGTGAAGTTCAAATAAATTAAAGCGAGTACCAATATTGTATAACAATCAGTTTCGTTGTGAGTAGTACACTACTCATAAGTGACTTCAGGAATAAAAGAGGCAAGTCTGAACACCGGAAAGACGATGGACCAGAAAAGACTATCGGAATAGTGCGTACGCGCTATGCGGGAAGTGCTACTAGGGCGAATGACAACTTACTGCCACCCGATGTGCGAGAATGTTTGCCGACTGTGCATATGAGTGTACCTGTTTGTAGTCCCATGTTTAACATGACATGTACGGGAATTCGTGCAATCTGTTAAAACAAAAATATTTTCGAAAAGTCGCTTAAGTCTGTTATTGTGTTCTCCGTCTTGAAAATGTATTGTGCGTTACCTCCAGAAATTACCAAGTTACTTTGAGTGAGGATAGTTCCATTTCATTCTAATGTTGTACTCTTTGGATACGATAAACACAGTAAAATTAGATGTGTTTTGCTTCTCCAGTTATCTGTTCCAAATAGATATTTCCTTGCGCGGTTGTCATAACCAGACAGATATCACAGTGTAATAAATCCAGTTGCTATAAAGTATATGAACATGTAACAACTGTGTCAAAAATAAATATGCACTTATCTATCTCGGAACTCAAATATTCTCCCCAATTTTTGGAGGCATTCGTCGACATAAGTTATGATTAAACATGAATTCTCCATAATTCAACAACCAGCCTTAAAGTGTTCTGATCAACAATAACCTATGGATTAGACGATGTCCTTTAAATTCGGGCGCTCACTACAGAACTTCTAGTAAAAAAGAATACCGAAGCTGAAGCGATGAGACGGTTGCCGAACGTCAGTTGAAATGTTCATTAACTGTAGAAGGATGCCAGTTTTTTAGAAAACTGTCAAAACATCGAAGTTTCCTTTCATAATTGAATACACTTGCCATGTGATCGTCAGAATGCAACCCTGTATTTGGCAATTATTTGTGAAAATTATTGTTTCAGAATGTGATCACTGCCTTGGAAATAATACGTCTTAAACTCCCGCAGTAACTTTTGCTTTCCCAACACATGATGTCTACATAGTGAGGTTATAAATATTAATGAAACAACATCGAAATCAGACAGCCAAGTGAATTTGTTCATGTTACAGACCTAATTTATGTACCTTCTGTTAATTCTGCTAACTGGTGTAGCAGGATAGTCCCGACGTTACCTTGGACAGATAAAAATTAAGACTCTCCGCCTAGTCCCTCGAGTCGTACAAAAACTATTCGCATTCTGAAGAATCACCTTTCAGATATGTCGTCAATACCACAGCAAAGGGCATTATTTTGAAGGAAAACTAATGGATAAGCATCGACCATTATATTCGAGTGTTTTGTTGCGTTTGAAAGTTGGAATGTTTTGCGACAATCTTATATATATATATATATATATATGATAAAACTCGTCTGTGCATATTCTCGCGATTGATGACCGCGAATGTGACATCTATGCACGGACCCTCTTCACTTCGGCTATCTAGTCTAAAAAATATTCACCAGCAACTTGTACTCTCGTTGGATTACCAAACCTCACAGCACGCTGTTTTAGTTCTTTTGATCACATTCGAAAGCTACTTTTTTTCACTCATTTGAACAAGTTACCTGTTTCAGACGGCTTGCTGTAATTTTGCAAAAACAAAACGACAGACAGTTGCGAGTTGTTTATTTTCCGGAACCTAAAACATAGGTTGCAAAACCCACTAAAATGGAAACAGTCGACCTCATCCAAGTCTGTTCACTGTGTTAACCACGCAGTGATGTGTATGACAAAACAATAGAGCACACATAATTGAAAAACGATTGCTGAACAAAGTTAAATGTTTGAATAATTATTTAAGAAATTTCAACCTGGACTAGGCAAAGGTATCTACTTGGGTAACTGTCCCAAGTGAATGTACTTAGTTCACTGAATAGATACAGCCATACATTCTATTGTGCTGTGAGTGAGTGTAATTCATTCTACTTATAATACAGTGATAAATAGCCGACACATGTGCCCAGAAAATCGATAATGTAAGCTCAGTGTATTACTCATTCCAACAAAATTCAATAATTTAGCTGTTCAATTTCAATCGATTTTGCAGTTTCACAATTTTGAAGATATATGTTTTCAAACACTGATATAACAACCATTTTTGAAAGTTTGGTTTTTATTTGCATATTTCGTGATCATCAGAAGCAGTTTTTCGGTAGCTCACCGCCTGTTCTCTCGGATGTGTTACAGTGTTACTTATCGCATCATAATCTACGCTGTTCTGAACACACCCTTTGAATGTGACAGAAACTTGTTTTTATTTAATGGTTACGGAAAGGCACTTGTTAATTCCGATGTGGGATTTTTTTCTGTTGTATGGATGGAAGTCTGCGCTGACAGTAACGGAGCGATAAAACAATGACAGAGTTGTCTTCAAAACTGTGAAAAAATGTAAGTATGTTTAATGCAGTATATGTTGACTTTTTTTGTTCAGCTTGCTACCTCAATAATTTATGACAACAATTGAGTTATTTGAAATCCCTGGTTGACATTTTTTTGACAGACATCTCTCACCCATTCTGACGGATTTTTCATATACACAAAAATAGTTTGTTATTGGAGAAGAATGCGACTAGAGTAAAATGTGTGCAAAATTTAAAACTTTTTACAGTCATTTATCGACAAGTTTTATTCTCCCAATTCATGTTTTAAATTCTGCTGTCGCTTGACAGTAGCTGTCATAATCCCCGGGGACAACAATGAATAACTAGTCGGTGCAAGCTCCCTATGGCACAGTAATTTTGTTTGGTGAATAAGCTGATTGTTTTCACACTGTCCAGGAGGTCCAGCGCAAAATAATAGAACCAAGCAGTATAAAAATTTGCCTGAGCGACTGCTAACTGTTGAATATTGATCACCAAGCAGAAGTTTCTGAGCATATACAAGGATAACTAAACTTCCGTTGCATCCGGTTGGTGTAGCATGCGGTTGTGAACAAGCGCTACTTATAACTAAAGTGGAGGTATCCTCGGTGGACAATATATCATCAGGATATGAAATAACAACAACAAACAGTCAGGTCTGTTACGTCAAAGCCTAAATTGGGTGGCATATCTATATGTGCTCTTCCAAAAATAGGGCAATCAAACTTTATGAACAATACATTAGTTACAATAGAATTTTCTAAGGTGTAGGGCATTGTCTTTCATTTTACGACCTTGTAAAATACTAGGATTACAGGTTGAACGTTATTTACAGTCCACTGAATATGCAAAATCTCTCGGCATCCTCTCATGAGAAATCTAGGTAGAGAGCTACAAAAATTTTCTCATCGCAAAGACTACTAAACTGGTCAGTAGTATCAAGTAATTTGATTCCGTCGAATGAACGGCTTTACCAGTGCTTGAAGTAGTTACATCAATTGGTGCTCCAGGATGCCTTCGGATGATTACCATGTTGTGTGTCGTATGTAGACTGCTTCACAAGAACAAACGTAACGGCAAACGGAACAAGAAGTAGTATAAACGAAAGGAACATCGTTCAGCTCGGCGCGCCAAAGTGATGTGGAATTAAACTGAACGTGAAATTGATCTACAAACTTGGCGTTACTAATTACCATACTAGGCTTCTTGATTATGTTTCGAATGGAGTGGGTGACCTAGAAGAACACAGATGGACATTTTCTCTGCGGTCTGCTGTCTATCTATTTTCAAGTTTTCTTCGTACATTTTTGCAAACAGACTGCGCAGGTCAACCGGTTTCAATGAGCGTGTTAGTTAGAAAGTGTTAGTTCTCTTCTAAAGTGTTGTCTGGATATAGTTTTGTAAGCCTGTGTTTCAGTCACCTTAATAACTTCCTCTTCTTCCTCAACGGTTCAACACTGTTGCACCCGGTGTGTCGATACATCCATATTGTTTTATGATACACTTTTGGTATTATCGTTTCATCCTGTTGTTTTGACATGAACATGATTTGAAATGTGGCGTATGTAATGGACACATGCTCTAAGGTATTTTTACGGGCAATTTCCGACTGGAGCTTTTAACCTTACTTGACATACAGATAAAAGGTTATTCGTTACATCTCTAGGATGTAAGTGAAGTTATACTGTTGGCTAATGAACCAATCTTCAGCGTGGCTTTTGGGTATATCAGTCAACAACTGGCCCAGTTACGACCTCATTGCTACTCCGTTCTCCTGATGGCATAACTTCCTGGATAATATGTACCAAATTTTTATCTGTGCAGTGATAAATTAGCTGCTATGGCTCCTCTATTAGCACTCAGGCAATGATGTCATTGTTTCCTCTATAATGGCTGGTAAAATCAGTCATCTCATTGAGCGGACGGTTAGTAAATAAGGATATGATATCAAGACAGAAAAATCGTTTATTCGTTACGTTTAGTTGCCTCACACGGTCTAAGCAAGTACAGGAGAGTCCACCAGACTATGAGCTGCTAGGTTTTTCCACCTAGCTTCAGCATTACGGCAAGCCATTTTGCTGTTATATGAAACGGAGAACTGTGTGTATTTAGAATCGCTCATAGTGGTACATCACTTCTATATACTTCCAATAACTAGTGTAGACTAGGAACTATGGTGCTTACGTTTTCAGTAACTTTCAAAAGATGCAGAATATCTCATACCATTTTGTTTCATATCATTCAATGCTATTAACACCGAATTTCTAATGACTGTTCTATTGTTATTTCAATTTTTCTGCCCGTAAACTTGGTTTCGCCTACCATTAACACATTCATTTTGCTTAACTAGTCAGTATTATCTAGGATGACTACTCCAGCGTATTTTTTAAGTGTGGTATTATCATATTTTTAAGCTGTCTTGGAGAATTCAGTACACTTAAACATTTCCCTATCAGTAGGTTTTCCGTTATACAACTCGAGCCCAGATACGGATAATATGACTGAACTGAAGTTACACTGAGCACCTTAAAGTTGAAAGCTACCGAGAGTTAAACGGTACTCAATAAATCACAGAAGATTTTAAACAGGATCATTAAACCTAATCGATCAAAATCTAAGCACAACAATTTCGCAACAACTATATACAAAGATAAGAAAAAAAACATTAAGCTGTACTCGCTCAGGATTTCTCGGAAATTCAGCCGTAGGTTTGGTGGAATTAATTTTCATTCCCACATTTGCTGCCATGGTTGATTGTTTCTCGACCAAAATTGGATAAACTGTCGGAATAGTTTGCTTTGCTGTGCGGCTAACTGTGTTAATGTTCTCGTGAAAACAGCCTACATTCTGTCCAAATGACTTGGTTCGTTCATCCATTTATCATTTTTGTTTACAACTGGCTGTCGTAGTAATGTGTTATTAAGCGATTGTTATTATATTCAAGTAATTTGGTCTGAGGATCCACCAGCACCTTTATGGAAGTCTCGAAAGTTCCAAATATTGATTGAACATCACCGACAATTTATTGCAGCTGTCGCATTCCCATAGACACTTCAAACAGCCCCTTTCGAACAGCAGAAGCACTAGACTCGAGTTTTGCTCTCATTAGAGCTCGTCAGTTGTGTATATCATCGCCACTGCCGCCGGGACTAGAACTCCGGTCACGCTGTTCATGAGGCAACCTTATTTACCACTGCGTCATTGACCTCATATAAGGCACGACCCAATAGTCATATGTGAACACTCACCCACTTTCGTTTGTGAGTAATGATAAGGTTGACCGATCATCTCGAAATGGAGATAAAGTAACTGTCCTGTTAAATCCAATCGATAACTCTGAGATTAGGACTTCTCTCTAATTCGAAATAACAGAAGTCGCTGACTTGTTAAGCGATATTATAGATTACTGATGAGTAGTAGGAGCTTACTTATTTTCACATAGATTGAACATCACCCACAATTGATTACGGTTGTCGTGCCTAACGTGAGGTCAGTGGCGCAGTGGTAAACACGGTTGCCTCATGAACAGCATGTCCGTGATTCAAGTCCCGGCAGTGGCGATGATATGCACTACTGACGAGCTCTAATGAGAGCAAAACTCGAATCTTGTGTTTCTGCTGTTCGAAAAAGGGCGGACCAGAAAGTCTATGGGAATGTGAAAGCTGCGATTAATTGTGGTTGAGATTCAACTTGAAATAAACCAAATCCCTGACTACTCATCAGTAATCTAAAATATCGTCTATCAGGTTTAATGAGGTCGAAGATTTCGACCTGTCTAGGAAGTCCTAATCGCGGGGTTATCGATCGGAATTAACAGACAGTAATTGCCTCTCCATTTCGAGGCGATCGGGCAACCTGATCATTACTCACAAGCGAAAGTGGTTGAGCGTTCACATATGATAATTCAGTCGTGCATAATGTGAGGTCAATGGCGCAGTGGTAAACACGGTTGCCTCATGAACAGCATGTCCGTGATTCAAGTCCCGGCAGTGGCGATGATATGCACTACTGATGAGCTCTAATGAGAGCTAAACTCGAGTCTAGTGCTTCTGCTTTTCGAAATGGGCCGACTGGAAGTCTGTGGGAATGCGACAGCTGCGATCAATCGTGGGTGATGTTCAATCTGTATGAAAATCAAAAATCCCCTACTTCTCATCCTTTCAAAATATTGTTCCAAAACCAGACAACCAGATTCGCTTCTGCCAGTTGCTTACTAATTGTAGTTTAAATGTTATGTTGTTTCAATATTATGCGGTCTTTGATTTGGTTCAATACTCTGAATGTGCTTGATTTAATCATGATAAGCAAATATTTGCAAGAATGTTTGTGTTCGGTGGAAGAATCGATATGACCCTGTATGTCTACGGTAGCTGAGAATCTTCGCTGATCAAACCACTCGATCAATCCGATCAGTTTGTTTAAACTTCATGCAAACAGGTTCACGCCCAACTCTCAAATATTTACTGCCAGACAATATGCCTCAAAAGGGTTTAGTATGAACGGATATATTATTAACCTAAAATGTTTTGCTAATTAAGCCTGTTTTAAAGTTGACGCTAGCTGCGCGCAAAAACGGGATTTTCTCTGGTGTACCCGTCATGCGGGATAAAGGGTTTTCCAGCGCCACCAACTAGCAGAACTAATGCGCGTGATGGGATTCGCTGTTAATTTAGCTTCAAATGTTTTGTCGAATAGTAGCGTTTAGTTGTTTTAATCTGGCTAGTTGTCTTCAAAATGTTAACTGAAGCACTGTCTAGTATTACTGAACAGTTCACTAACTCGCCGAATGGGTAGATGGTGTATCACAGTTCGCTGTCGTGTGATTGATGCCATTCGAATTTTCGACTGTATACGTTGTGTGCATGAGTTGCTGGGCCTCTGGCACATGCTTGTCAGTTTTTATTACCATTCCAGACTCCAGCTGTGTTCCCTTCATTCAGAGAAACGCCGTTCCTCGATGTCTTTACTCCGCTGCCCGTTACAATAACGCATTTCTCTACGGACGGCTATACACTCACTGATGAGATTCAACAGCCAATGGAGCAAAGAAACCCAAATTATGGCCACTGTTTGCAAAACGGACGATGCGGATGAATCTTTAAACGGATAATGATGTTAAGAAACGTTTCAATATTTTGACAATTTCGAAAACCACAGTGAGAAATCGAAGTCAACCAAATTGATTGTCGCAGAAAGTATACATATAGCATGCAAAAGATTCGTCGAAACCACAAAAATCTGCTGTGTGACCAGGAAAGGCCAACCTGTGTATTTGAAACATGACTGCTTTCGAAATGAAGAAAGAGGATTGACTTTCCGCCCCAAAAACCCTCGATGGAACCAACATTACCATTACAGAGAGCGCAAGAGAATTTCCTTTTGAAGTCGAAGCAGCAGACAGTGGACGAAGGATATCCAGAAAACCTAGTTTAGTCATTCTTGAAAGACGAATTTATGATTGCACATACCAGATTCCTTTGGAGGACTTCAGGAATTTTTATTTTTCACCCCGAAGACGTCTTCCTTCCAGAGAAAACGGTTTTGGTTAGAAAAAATGAACAGAAATTCCTAGAACAGTCTGAGGGTGATGTGTCACATCATTTTACATACTTCAGCCTTTTGCTTCCTGATCCTAACTTCCATCTTTAATAAAGGTTCCTCGGCCCTCTGATATGAAGATATTTGTAGATCACTATGCGCCACAAATATAAGCTGTATTTTTTTCAAAGCACTTGAGTTTTGGATGGTATGAAGTGACATTTTATGCCTGTCTTCGGTTTAACTTAGAGACTATTTAACTAAATCAGTGACATTATTCTTTAGAATCAACGTTTCGGTATCGTTTACCTTAAGACGGAAAATTCGAGTTACGTCAACAGCTTCTGTAGTCTGTTGTCTATCCAGCGTATTTCTACAGCAATCGCAAAAAGTTGCGTTTGTGTTGTGTTGTCTTATCAATCGGGACACCGCTTTATGTTGCCCAGGTGGAAGCGGATTACGGCTGGGCTCACAACTTAAGAAATGCCATCGCTTGAGTTTATTCAGCAATCAAAAACGTGGCCAACCTGGAGGAAAGTCCAAAAGTATTTGTCTTTTTAAGTGGCTTTCCAAATTAGTTGAAGAGTACACTATGAAAGCATCTCTTGGAGATTATCTGTTTGTGTGAAAGTTACTGTTTCTTCAATTTAGTGCTCATGTATGAGGATTGGCTCTTATGGACGGTTTTAGACGGAGGGTGATCCAATGTAACTGATGTTTTTCATGACACATGTAGTCCTGAATATCCTACTTGTTTTAATTATTCAAAGTAGTTACGTGGCTGTAGTATATTCAGTGTATGAATGCTAATTGTACCAACCTCAACTAAGATTGTCCCAACCACGAAAGACTCAGAGATCCAGCTTATTGGTCGCCACTGTTAATAAGATGTTCGCTGTTTATACCGTTAACAGTAAAAAGGAGTCAGCCTACTGGAAAAAGTCACATTCAATAATCACTTCAGAGTCATAACAGATAACTTATCTTAACTAAGTTAAATAATTAACACTTCAATTCAGACGAGTGTGCACCAGTATCAAACACATCACACCTAGTCAACGTAACTGCGGCTGTCTGCATGGGACAACTTAAGATTTACCGATATCCTGTAGATTGAACATCACCTACGATTGATCGCAGCTGTCGCATTCCCACAGACTTCCAGTCGGCCCCTTTCAAAATGAAGCACTAGACTCGAGTTTCAATCTCATTAGAGCTCATCAGTAGTGCATATCATCGCCACTGCCGGGACTTGAACCACGGACATGCTGTTCATGAGGCAACCGTGTTTACCACTGCGCCATTGACCTCACATTAGGCACGACTGAATTATCATATGTGAACGCTCAACCACTTTCGCTTGTGAGTAATGATCAGGTTGCCCGTTCCCCTACTACTAATCATATACCGATATCACAAAGGCCTGAAAAAGAAACGTGATTTATAACGAACAAAAGTGAAAGGCAATTTAGATTTCCTACTTTTATGATAAACTAGCAGTTACTTCATGTGTTATATCGTTTCCCTGCTTATTTACTTGAGTCTTATACTCGTATTTACCTGCAACATGAGTGTAACCGTTATCACTCTGGTGTTCAGTATAAGCGTGACGCTTAACGAAAACTTCAACCGTGTAGTCTTATACCTGTGTTATTTGACATTTCCATATCAGATTAGTATACATTTGCCAAAAGATAACAGTAATATGACACAGCTCATAAGTGATATTGTTTTATTGCGGGGATTTGCTGGACATGATTATACTTCACCAATTTCACCCTTGCCAGAAACAACAGTAATCTCCTATTAAACTGACATTATCCAGCTCGCTTCCCGGAGTCATTTCGACATACTGCTGTTTTTTAGTCCGCATAAATCTGGTCATTAAATGTCTACGTCTGTTGGCTCTTTCTGTTAGCATTTAATCAAACATCCGAAAGATTAGCTGGGCATCTTACCGGACGAAGAAGCTACCTATATTAACGTTTCATTTCAGCCGACTTTGGGATAAATCTCTCACTGTCCAAATTCGGATTATTTAATCCACTGAGATATTGACACTGTAGCAATACAAATTAATATTCATGAATGTGTGCGTCAAAAAGGTTGAGCTTTTACCATTGTTCCGTTTTTATACATCAGTCCACACTCACAAATATGTTTGAAGTTACCGCGGTTCAAAGATATCACCAGCTTCCACTCACATTCCAAGTTCTGCAAACTTTTCATTTCCAACAATTGTGAGGCGACGTTTGATTAGTGAGATAAACGCTGTTCTGAATGTTATAACTTTAAGCAAAACGGAAATATTTTAATCATCCACTCGGTTTAAATCTTAGTTTAAACCCATCGATTGTCCGCAATTTTTGACATGCTGAATTGCCACCCATAACAAGTATTCCAAGCTGTTTTTTCAATAAATAATGAGATGATGTTTGTTAATTTGTAGTTCAGCATTTGACTTGTCAAACATTATTACAGTGTGAACACAGAAGGTATAGATCCTGTTGGTGTAACAAGAAAAAATCTCTGTCGAATTGGTTTAGGGTGTATTGGCCAGTATCGTGCACTTAGTCAAACCCATGCCATCGAAATGGTTGCACAAAATGGTACACAGTGGATAAGATTCGGAAAGACGGAACACATTTTAGAGAAACGAAATTTTTTTCGAAAACTGAATATTCTGACCAATGAAAGTAGTACCTGATAAACTTCATAAAGTTCGTATGAAGCATGGTTTCTTAGTTCACTTGAGCTTGCTGACAGATTGATTGGACATTTGGTGTACGGTCTATTTTTCAACACTCTCATATGCCTTAGAACAAGGGATCATACGGTCACATGTAGTTAATCGAAGCAACGTAACTGTTGTGCACTAGTTGGCAAACATTTACAAACCTTTGATGGATACGTTAATACAGGTGTAGGATAAAGCAAACAATGCGACAATTCATTTCATCTTACCATAGTCATGAAATATCCAGCCGGCTCTCTTAACTATAAACGAAGTTCCTCATTACATTTCTTGTAAGTAGAAATGCGTATCCAAATGAGACAGTTTGGGAGACCGAACCAAAATAAACCATCTCGCAAACATCTGAGTATTCCTACCATGAAATTTCAAGCATGATATTTCCGTTTGGTATAGTCTGTTTCACCTAAACATTGATAACGACATTAAAAACAGTGCTGGGACAGAATTTGTAAACAAAATGGTTCGAACACTATTGATTTTGATAGTTCCTTCCATCTTCCAAAACTAGAGACCGGGAGACTCACTCACTTACTAATGTCCAAATGAGCTAAATTAAACTTGTCGTGTCAACAGCGAGTAAAATATCCTTCTAATCATCCACTGAATCTCCAGGGATTAAATTGCAAATCGGTTGGTCACATTAGGTTTCACAGTGATGTGTTACCTGTTTTTATTGGTTTTATTCGACGCATACTGAACCTTTTCTATCGTGAATGAGCGACATACTTTGATGTGAGATCTGCATAGTAAATATGTGCAATAGACGTGGTTGTTTATGTAGTTGTATGAAATTGCGACGTAACTGTTGCCTAATCAAAACAGCAAGACTTTATCAGAAATGTGAATGTCAGTTGTGCGAGTTAATTAACCCAGTCAGTACCAAATCAGCTATCATTAAGTAGTTAGACAAACATATCGCAAAACGCATTAATTTTTCGAATCCGGAGACATCATACAATCCCAAAAGTTAGGTATTCGTACTTCATTTCATAAAATACGGACAGTGCAGAGCAATTCACACAGGTAATAATCACCAGTGGAGAATCTCTGTAAACCATCAAACATTAACTAAGTTCTTTAGTTGGCCAACATACAGTCCGTGTGCAATCGCGTAGGCGACCAAGACTACTCCTCATAAGTCACCAACGTAGTTGAAGTGTACTTAAGTTTCGCTTACATCACCCTGCTACTTTGGTCGCTATACTTTAGTAGGTTTTATATATCAACTAGAAGTACGCAAGTCTCGAATTCCCTTCTATTCTAAATATATATAACAGCGTTAAAACTTAGATTCTTTGTAAACTTTAACGCTGCGTGCAGAGAAAGTGCAGTTTGTTGATCAGTGCATTCATGTAAACGAAAACGGTCACCAATCAGCAAGTGTTTCAGTAGTGTACTCCGGCTGTAATGTACTATTTCTTTATCTGTTTAAATGCTTGTTACGAATGATTGATGCTTTACATGTCCGCATAAACACACAGATCTTTCCGAATACCGAATCAAGTTAAATGTGAGGGTACCTGTAGAATATCACAGTACCTCTCCTCTCATTATTTAATGTCAGATTCGTTTGATGCATGTTTCGGTCATGTGCCGCATGTTAGCACCACATTTGGCAGCAAAAGTCATCAATTATTTCTGACAAAAATTCCTAAACCTGTTTCTGGCTATTACTGTTCTGTCCAGTAGAACATAAAATGTCAGACACCATAAGTACCATTTGGGATCAGAAGACCTGTGTTGTTTCAAACAATTTTACATTGTTAATCAGAGTTCGTACGTGCAGGAGTGACGAACCGAAGCTGATTTGAGACTTTCAGACTGAATAACATTTAACAACATGGACGTCAGACAGCAAGTATATTACGTGTGCATAAAATAGAACACCTTCATCAGAGGCTCCATTTTTAAATTACGTAATCAAATGTGATGGACTCATGTAGTCTGGCTTGTTAAGTTTTTCTGAACAAAATGGAATGCGGTTGCCGGCACACCTAACTTGAAGTGGACAGTATAAATTCACTCTCCAAACGCGCGCTAGAGTAATGCGACTCACTGCAGTTAGTGAACAAAATTTAAGAAAAATTGTAGCGACTATTAGAGTAGTCATACCAGGCCGTTAAAACCAATTGTCTTTTGGTTCGACGACACTTGACTGTTTCATGTACTGTCGCATCCTACTGTTTGGGCGGCAGTATAATAACTTCATCAGTTTCCCGTATAGATATAGTCTATCCGACAAGTACGCTTTAGTTGTCTCCTGTATTCCAGTAAGTTTCATATCGTAGCTGTTTGGTAATCCGACATTTGAACGATAAACGGTTGCCCAGAGTGAATAGAACAACAGATTGAGGATACGGGCAGCTTGGTTCCAGTAGACCAAAATTACTGCTGGTCATCTATCCAATCGTCAGCTTCTGCTCATCCTTGCACTCTGCCTGATGTGCTAAATATTTTAGCACACACAATTAGCATATAACTATAAAAACAGTAAACTAACTGTAGGTATACGCTGTTTCTTTGTCCTCTATTAACAAACGATATCCACGTGCAGAGTACCGTTTCAACAAGCAATGAACAAAAACTTAGAGGGTGACAGTAAACCCGGAATTAACCTACACGACTGATGGCAAGGGCGTTTGGAACCTA
Organism: Paragonimus heterotremus; assembly: GCA_013368495.1. NCBI lineage: Eukaryota > Metazoa > Platyhelminthes > Trematoda > Plagiorchiida > Troglotrematidae > Paragonimus > Paragonimus heterotremus. The sequence continues at coordinate 253,118 of LUCH01000048.1, forward strand.
TCGGGCAGATTGAAAAGTACACAAGTGAAAGATTTTTCATTAAAGTGAATCGTGTGACGACTGAAAATGATTGACATGAACGAACTTTTCTGGGACCTAAATTGTGGTCGCTTCATGAGTCACTTGTTCACAAACATGACAAAGTATTTATATACGAGTGGAGCCACTGAATCACTGTGTATCCATAACAAAAATTTTAACACTTAATTTTGCTTGAAGTCGTCACTGTGAGTTATATCATACGCCATCCAGTAAACTGTTTAGCCAGTGAGTATTTTTGCACGGTAGATTTGTTACCTTGTTTACTTTGGCACCGATGCACTCGACAGCATGTGTCAACATATGAAACCCATGTCAAAGATTCGAAAAATCAGTGAATCATTAAGCGGTTGTCTCAGGCACTGCGTCTTATTCCCTGTTAAGTTCACCTCCAAGCTAAATATGAAGTTTGAGCAGTAAACTTTGAAGATTCAGCACTTGTATGCATCTGAAAGCCTCATAGTCGTTGACGAGCATACACCGTTCTCACTGATAGAAATCAAATATTGTTTAGTCTAATTTTCATCCCAGTCAATTTGAAAAGGTACCACTGAAATCAAGTATCGTTTTTGTTGAAACTCAGCATCAGTGTGGATTTTTGCCCGTGTTTTGACCAGCGCACTTCAATAATCAAATAAAGGACATCGCGGAATAACTGTTTGTAAACTTTAAATTCTAATCCATTTTGGTTATTAGATAGTTTATCCAGAAGAAAAAGTTACCATCATGTTATGCTTCAATTATAGCCCCACCGCTATATCTTGCCAGTCAAATCCAACAACGATTAATTTTAACTGATATGCCCGTGGCGTTGCGCACATTTGATCGCAGACATTTTATTCAAGTTTACTCTTCAGGTGCTTATTTCTGTATTGATCTTGCTCAGCCATACAAAGATGTAACAATCTGGAATTGAGCAGCATTTGACATGCAACCTCGCCATTTCAATGCAACCTTTTTTGAGCCTTAAAAAACACTAAGCTGAAATCCAGTAAGTGATGTATGCTGGTAAGTGCTCATTATGAGCTGCAAGCGGAACTCCACTCACATTCAAGAATAATGCATTTATTCACGTACCTGGTACACTGGTAAGGAACACAATTCCTTTCATAAATTATGGGCGACAAAGATTTGTCACAATTGAAGCTAAACTGCTGTCTTTATGCCTGTAAAAAGGCAGTTTTGATTATTCCAACATTAACTTTAGTCTAGACGCGACTTATCTTGTGTGGCTGTTATAGGGAGCAACGTCTAATCGTTAACTCATTTTGAAGCTAAGTACAACATAGCTGTAAGTTGTTTGTACCAAAAATCAATTCCGATAAATATACATTATTTTGAGTATGCCCTCAGAGCAGAGGTGATGATGAAATCACGTCGCTCTGTCACACTGATCTCAAGGCTTGCCATTGTGGGTTAACGTTCATTTCTATCCCACCGCTGTGAACTGTGGGATTGAGGAAAGTAACGGTCACGGCTCGTGTTCATATGAAATGATTCATGCAGATTCATCCAAGAACAATATACGGCGTAGCACAGACACAGATTCATCTTTAAATACTATTGAGATAGCTTACAACATGGAGTCTTTTAATCATGGAACAGTATGACCAGGAGTAAGAAAGTCAACGAAAATATAGAAGTCTGACAAATAGTATTCAATCGTAGGATCAAACACCTATGGAAAAGCTGTCATTACCCAGGCGATTTTTTACCAGACAACACGAAAGTACCATGTCCGAAAAGTCTGTGCAGAAGATTCCAGACCTTGTTTCAAAAAGACTTTGCAAGACCTACATGTAGAAGATACGAGAACCTGTGTCACTTTCTGCACTTGATATTGCCGGAAGATTACTTTGTATTCACGCTTTTGCTAAACGTCCGATCAACATTCATTTTTGGATATTCGAAGGCAGTTTAACCGCACATTAATGCTTTTGGCAAGCGTGTCAGCAAAAGTAGACAATCATCACTCTTAATTGAAAATGCCACAGATCACACTGGTATTCTCCAACTCCTGAGTTAAGGTTTATTTGAAGTCAAATCAATGGTTGGTACAACAGTACGGAATTCCAGCAAGGATTCACATGGAAAACCTTGATCGGGTTTGGTTCACCTAGGATAATGCCAATTAACGTGGTGCTGACTGAACGCAAAACTTGACTGGCTAAACTTTCAATAACTCCAGACAGATCTGATAAGTTTGCCTGATTTTAGTGTACTGGTTGTTCTTGATCGTGAGAATAGGAACTCCAGCAACACGTTCACACCAAAATCCACCAGTACTTAGAAAAGGCGAACATAGTACCTCTTCACAAATTGCTCTCAAATTTATAAGTCTAATGCTAGCGTATCGAAGCGTAACAGTATGCACCGATGCAAAGATGGAGTAGAGCAGACAGTAGGCGACCAGCCTCACACATTACTTTACGGTGCACAAACATCGCTGGATTTTGCCTGTTTCGGCATGAGTCGGATTCTGTCATCAGACTTGTTGATGAATTAATTTCGTTATGCCTAACTCAACCTGAACTTCGTCACCGGCTTCAGTTTAATTTCTCAAGCCGCCCGCTTGATAAAATGCGGATGCACTAACACTTAAGTAACTGGGAGAAGAGCTGGGCTAAAATTGCCAGCGCAACAATCACTTTACAGCCAAACGTGATGTTGAAAGTCCAGCTGAACGGTCCGCCTATATTTTTCATGCAAACATTTTTGCCATATTAAACAATTGGTCGCTTCCGTGCATTTGGCTAATGGTCACTCGGCGATATCGTGTTGTTGCAGCGGGGAAAAGGCACAGTGTTCGATTACATTTTTTCAAAACTGGAGAGATACCTAATACATCGGACATCCGGACAGTTCAGATTTCTGAGACGAGATAGTACCTTCTCAACTTCACGACCATCTTACGTCATTCTTCCCCCGGCCTAGTCCCCGGTCAACTCGATTTCCGGTGTAGACATACTTCGTGCCCCGTAGTGCATGAAAAATACCGTGTCACGTGTGGACAGTCTACTGCGTACAATGTTAAAGCGCTAGAATGAGGATGCCTGTGCCAGATAGTTCTACCTCTTCTTGCTTGCCAATCAAGTCTGTATTTCTTCCGCATCATGCTTGTTCCAAAGTGAATAGCCCTTTGTCTGTCACTGATCTGGAACCTGTTAGTGAGCCTTTAGCATTGGTGCGTTGTTTCAAACAAAGCACTGGTTGACCGTTGGAATAGGTTTGCACTCCAATTTTCACTTTTGCAACATGGTGGTTGCATCGAAGCTACTTCACTATATCACGCATAGCACCAAAGCTCAGAATCAGAATCGTCAAGCCTTTGTTTCAGTTGTATCGGTGTCTAGGACATCCGACTCTATTTTACTGAACTTGATCGCCAGTGTGACCCAAGCATTCGGCGTTTCCCCACTTCTAAGACACTACACTACTGATCCCCACAGTAAAGCGTTTACTACGCCTGGAGGTTCCGTCCTCCGGTTCTTTCACGATGTTCCATGAGGTGATTCGTCGTCCCCTCTTCCATTCCTCAAGGCAGTAGGTGAGGTGATCGCTTTATCGCGAGCACAGCTTGACTGTCAACTCCACAGCGCTGTTGTTAGTGATTTCAGGCAAATTTATGATATGATTTCCTGGTCAGAAATATGGTGTGCCAATCGAAGATGTTGGCAGGCATACCCGGTACCTTAATATTAGTGGGAATAAAAATTATCACATAGATGACGATGTTTGTAATCATTTCTGATGACCAAAGGCATGAAATATGAGTCATTTCTGAAGAACCTATTCAACTCGACCTGAACATTGTCTGTTCACCTATCTTGTCCGAAAACATGACCCATCTAGGTGTCCTGTTCACCTTCATTGATCACCGATTGCCACTTCCTACGACGCAAGACAAAATTTCTCAAGCGCCTGTAGAGCCGGATCAACGTCTTCGCCTGCTGGAACAGCATCTGTTTTTGGCGTCCACCGCAATGGATTAGAAGGCATGGTTTGTAACATGTGTCTGATAACTGGCAATGGTTCCACCTTCTAAATGACAAGGAAATCAGTTACTTCTTCACTCCAGTTCGATCATTGGACTGAGCATGCTGGACCTGACTATCGTAGTCCCTATTCTACACAGCTCACAAGTGTACAGTCCACTTCCTTATAGATACCTAACTATGAGAAGCGTGGGGACAGAACTCTCGTTTGGACCTACCAGAAGGAAAATTAACCCCCGGTATGCGCTCAGGGTGTGGTAACGACGAAAAAAGCAAACGCTTGTGTTACTTCAATGAACAAGCTCCGCCATATACTGAACGGCTGTAGTCTTGAAGAAATGTTCCGCTATCTACTAATCAATCGATGGCAACTCTATTCGGGCCGCTGCCTGCCCAGGCTCTTCACTTAAGCGACCACCGATGCGGCCATCTACGAACTACGATATGAAATTCCGGAGATTGTCAAAATGACTGTTTAGTTGATTGTCATTTTGTTAGATTACTCACAATGTGCGTCGTATCCAGTACAACCGAGTGACCGCGGAAGTGACCCGAATAATATACACTCTCAGCTCAATGGTATAACGTTAACTACAAGTACCAAAGCGAACGTAGCCAATCAAACTCAATAAGATCGTGGCTGGTGAAGACAAACTTGTCATATCTGACGTTTGCATAATTGATGACAATCGAAGCCTAACTGCCTGGATCAGTAAGACTGGAAAGTATCGGACTGCCTGGCAAAATACTGCCATTTGATTTGTGCCCTATATTATAGGCTGTCAAATATATTCACTCTCTCATTTTTCTATGATAACCACCTATCGTGAAGCCACTTATCCTTCTTCATGTAATGTTATTCTTTTATCTAAGACCGATCACATGTGCAGTTACTTATTTTCCATCGATTGACCGTCCTGGGCTACGCAAAAAGCAATAGGACATCTGAGTTGGGAATTTGGCATAGATTTTTCCCACCTTTCTGACAGTCCTTTACTATGAAAGGACATTTTTCTTTCCTAGTGCATGAGCCTTCACTGTGCTAAAACCCCGGTGATTTGAAGAGCCATTAATTCTGTGATACAGCTTTCAAATTTAATCTCTGTCCAACATATTCCTCAATAACTTTTCATTTGATGTCTACGGTGTCATCGACATTTGGAATTCCGACGGGGCGACTTATGAATTACTCAGTGTTGGTAGTCATGTAGCTCCCTACATTTGGTAACCAACTTAATTAAAACCCTTCCTTTCGTAAACTTCTCTCGCTTACTGTTATTTTACATTGAAACAGTGTAGACTGATTTCAGAAATAAGTAATTTGTACAAGGTTACTCACATCCATCTAGTCTACTACTCATCAGTTAAGAAGAGGTGGCAAGTAAAAGGTAAACTATACTTTCCAGTGTTCATAAAATGTGTTTTTAATTCACTCAGATTTCATGTGATTTGTTCTAGCTGCTCGATCACTTTGAGAGAAGACATTGCGACTAACTTATTAATTGTAGTAAAGAAATAAAAGATGAGAAAGAAAAATGGGATTGTTTACATTCCCACAACCTCACCCTGTCGGCAATTGTGGTCGAATATTTGTAGATAACGATACTGCCGCAAAATGACGTCTGTGAAAGGGAAGAGGCACAATCTAATTACATTGTAGGATACATCTCAATGTGTCTGTCGCTAGCAGACAGGTATACCGCAACTAAGAACATTGTGTTTATATAGGTAATATATTGGGATGCCATACCATTCAAGGAAACCGGCCGAGAACTAAACTAGACTATCTGACAAAGGTTATTTTCATTCTGGCCACAAGTGTTACCCAATAATCGACAGCCTCGTCAACTACCAGCATGGTTGTATTTATTCTCATCGACTCTTATTCATTTATTCAATTCTGAAGTAGTTGCTACACAAACTGCCTTAGAACTACCGTGGTAGACTTCAGCAAACGTATGACAGAACCTGTTCAACTATATCAACAGAAACGTTTACAACTGTTAATATTGATCTTACACGCTGACCTTTTGCATGCCTTAGCAATGGTCTATACTTTGAAGTTGACAAGTCATTGATTCGTGTAATTACACTGATTTATTCTGCGTGCTTAATTTGATCCAAGCTTTACTTAGTGCACACCGAAAACCCGGTTTACATATTCAACTGCAACTTATTGCATGGTTGAGGTTGTGTTGGTTTTGACGGACTATAGTAAACTGAAAGATAATTTGATCGGTTCGTCCACAGTTAATCTACATAATATATGCCACTACAGTAAACTTGATGCATTCAGCACACAACAACAAACGATCGTGCTATAGTGATAAAGAATGTGAGTAGATAAATTGGAAGGAATGAAGCTGCCCAAGACTCTCCAGAAGTTACTTCTGACTTATTAGTATTTATTTCAGTTAGTAATTGTTTAAACCATTATCAGTGATCTGAATAATTGAATGACTTTCTTTTAAAAAATTACGGTTGCTATACTAACTGGCCTCATCCAGTATGGCTTCTCATAGTCCTGTCATGTTCTTTTGATCATCCAACTTGTGAATGGCAAAATATTGCAAGTTCTCATGTTGGCCTCACTGTCATAGGAGAGATATGAAATATCCTCAGACAGAAGAGAGACTATATAACGTTGTATTGTATTATCATTAGTTTTGTCACCTACAGTCAAAAATGCAGAACGGGAAAACAATCAGAGTGAAACCGTGATCGGTGTATGCACGAACACACTTAATATGGTGTAGTCAAGTCAACAACAATCCAATGGGCTCTCAGAATCGCACTGTTGTCTGAAATGTTCGGCTGAATTACTAGGATAGGTAGAGTTTCTTTTGAATAGCGGCAAATTTGAGTTTCTGAATTAAGAATCTTGTCTGGACAAAATCTGTGATCGGATGTCGCGAATATCTTTTCCGTGGATCACACAACATTTCGAGTCAAGAGCAAGCTAACCGTAAGTTGTAGCAACACCCGTTTCTAGTAACCGCTTCTGAATGTATTTGATCGGTCGATCGGATAGTAGTCGTTTTTTGTCCACATGTAGATATTACTTCAGCTGCAGGTGAATTGCCAAAGAACGTAAAAGAATAGTAAACAAATGAGTATTGTTCATGATTATGCGGAAATGTTCATTGTTGTCTTCAACCAAGCGCGTTTACGCGTGATTGCAAGTCTCATCCAAGCCTTATTTATTGTGAGCCAATTCGATTCGTTTTCATGACCATAGAAATGTTGCCAAACGAATCAATAAGGCATGACATTATAACCTCCTTTGTAAATTTGCTCAATGTTTATTTTTTAAACCGTTCTCGATTAAGACGATTAGCTGGTAACGATTCATCTCCGTGGGATATATTTCCGTGTGTTTTCCAGGGTGCACTTTCTTCTGTAGTTGTTTCGTTTATTTTGAACCCCACATTTTTTCAAAGACTCGTTCATGACAAAGTATGCGGAAAGCGTTGCCTTCGGAAAAAAACATTCATCACCGAAATCTTCTGTCGCTCAGAAAAGTTATCACATCGAACTGGCTAGTTCCTTTGAAACAGGCTGTGTATCGTCCAGTACGTCTACATTAAATGATGTTCCTTAGTGTCCACAGGAAAGTTGAAATACTAACAGCTTTTTTTACAAGTTAAAAGCAAGGCCAAGCACTTAACTGGGAACAGTTAGGTACAGCTTTACGAGGTCTGTCTAAGTTAACGTTGGTTCTAACAAACAGCGAAAGTTTAATTTTTGTCTTAAGTTCAAAGCCATGAGCAACTAAGTATAAATCTATTCTCGGCTTTCTTAATTCATACATATTCACAAGCAGTTTTTATTTTTCTCTGGTCACTTTTCCTGGTGCCTGAACCAAACACTTGATTAGATGTGGGTCCGTGTGACAACACTTCAACACTAAAGGCTTTTATATTCCAATTTCAGAATTCAAATCATGTACTCACTCAATACTGCCAACTTTTGACCATTTTGTGCATTTTCGCCCCCATAAAAATGAATCCACATCATCGACTGATTTCCATTGGTCAGTTTATGTCCCTGTCAATGCTTGTAGTTCTTTCTTTACTCTGTAATTTGAAGGAACCTTGTTAATCCTGATCCACTTTAAAAAAAGTTCACTATAAAGGTGATGTAATAACTTTTATGAATACCGTCTGCAGATTACTTAACATCGTTAATGTAACATATTGCCATACTCAACGTGACCCGTATGTTATACAGTAGGTCATTTTAGGGCCAGATATGCCGAAATTGACAAAACAGCTAGACACTTTCCTCTTGGGTCATTCAAACGATATCCTTAACGTTGCTATCAACCTCTGTACATTTTTTGAACCATAAATCGCCAGTATGCTTCCCTTATAATCCCTTATTTTATCTGCATTTCAGCAAAGTTCAAAAAATCGATAAGATGAGATAGAAAACATGTTTTTGTTGATTCACAGTGGACTGATCATTTTAATCACTGATAAGAAGAAAGTGTTTTGATAAACCAAGTTAAAATTTGATTTGTCTTACTCCCAACGACAACTAAATTGGGCGCCTTCAGAAAGCAACACTAGATTCGAATTTAGCCTTAGTTAGGGCTGGTGAGTAGTGTACATTTTATTACGGCCGGAGTGAGAAATTTGATTACGCCTAACTTAAGTTACCACACTGAACACAGCTTAAGCAACCTTAAATTAGACGAAACCAAGTTCTTATATATGAGCACTTATTCAGATACACTTGTGAGTAATACCTATATTGCTTGGTCGGCTGGGGGAGAAATACAGTAACTTTGTTGTTAACTCTACTCAGTGAATTTTACCACTTGGAGTTGCCATCAGGTTAGAACCTTTGAATTTGTTAAATGATATCTTAATTGCTGATCGGTAGTAAGGAATTCTTATTGTTACAAATCGAACTATACGATAATCTGGACAGACTGACTTGTGCACCTACATGCCTGGAATTGAGATCGTCTAGAAAATGCATTCGAATTTAGTGAACAATTTTCAGAAGGTCAAGAAGATCACATTGACATGATGTAATAAAAACTAGGCTATCACAAACATACTTTTTCTAGAACGTGGTTTTAACAATATTAAGTTGTACAGTCGATCCCAGGCAGTCCGCTTGCACTGAGTCTGATGAACTATCGATTGCCCCGCCGTTTGTTTCTGTATGTCATAACTTTAAAGCTTACTCGAGTGTCCTCATGGCATTACAAAATAATCTTTGAAGTAATCAGGAAGGACATTCACAACAAAGATTCCATCGAAAGATTAGTCCACATAAAAATTCACTCCTCTCACAAAGAGAAACATGTGTTAAAAGAGAATCAGGAACAAAAAAGCACATGACACTCTAACTCAAAGAAGCTTGTTCTGTAGTTTCTGCCACTCCACATGAATCTTTCACATAATGAGGGGCGTGGTAAGATTTTGTGAATCGCAGTCGAAATGTTCATTGGCCAAAATTGAGTGCAGGCGTGTTTATCAGTGTGTACGTTTGAAGCTGCCACCATTTATGATGCCTTCATATGAGATGGCCTGGTTAGCGATTTACAGATAGAAGTTCAGGAAGCAACAGTATCACAATTCCTTCTGTTTTTCACTTGGTTACATAAGTTTTCAGAAGTTCGGCCCTTTTAAAATTAGACGGTTGATCCAAAAGTATGTCCACCCTCCAAGCACAATTGTGCTTCTACAAGAGTATAAAATCAGAGCATTTCTCTGACCTAGCAAAAAAATAACTCTCGCCCTAAACTGCGTTTGTTTTAGATAAAGCTACCGTCTACTGAATGTGGAAGAATATTGGTCATTTATTTACAATGACAACAAGTCTTATCTGAAGATGTTGGCGACATCCTATTCTTCATATATTTATTCAAATTGAAGATGCACGTCCAATTTGTTATCAAACCTTGGAGAAATTTTGAAGTCAGACCAGAGGAAATGTCAATCAAGTGAATCTGGGCGAAGTGGCCTGAGTAAATTTTCTGCGAGTGTTTGAAAGAAAGTACTCACCTATGTTGGCTGGTCGTAAGAAAGCCTCTGTTTTAAACGTAGGTTATGCCACTGAGGTTAGTGCTCCAAAACAGTTGTTAATTATTTTACAGACCACTGACGAACCGTTGGAGGTTTCGACAAATGAAACAAGGGCTTCTACAACCAGATGTACTTCTCCACACGCAACTTCAATGTGTAAACAAGACAACATCACCGAACTGGCCTTGGTCATTGGTGATTTTTCTTCAGGTACCTGCTTGCGAACAGAAGTCAAGAATTACTGTGCTCAAATGCATATCTTAAACATTCCTGTCACTGCCATCCTGAATTTTAATAATACCAAATCAACTAGTGATCGAACAGCGGAGGAATGGGGATTCCGTACGAAAAACTGGAAACGCTTAATTCCAACTAATAGCTTCACCAGAGTAGAATTAAAACATGATGTGATCCTCTTTTGTTCATCATCATTATGCAAACTAGATGCATCAGCCATTATAAAATTACCCGTGTGGTGACATGCATACAATCACAAAACGTATTACGTATGATAATCACATCAATCTGGTGGGATCTGTCTGTTAGGTTTGTGTCTGTTGTAAATAGTCTGCATATTTGACGCATGCGATTTGTGAAAGTGAACAAACACAACTTATTCTACTTTAACTCTAGAATGCAATGCATTATTTCCGGATATTGATGGGATAATTTTTAAAGTTTGAATGTTTGGATTATTGAATAGGCCGAGTATGGGAGATGGATTGCACGGTTGCTTTGGTATACCGAGGAAATTGTTTTCGGGTGTATCGCTAATCGCAATTTTTTATTGGGGCCGATTCTCTATTAATGATATTAGGTAGCCTGTAAACGTATGAGTGAATCATTTGATCATTCTAATGATCATATCTAATCCGGGTAAGACTAATTAATTTCAATTCAACATTTTGCATATTATTTTTACTAATGACTAAGTGTAATATATTGTATTGCATTTATTTTACATGCCTGACCGCTTATCAACCGATGTGACAGCGAACATGTTGTGAGTGTAATCGTGAAACTGGACGGTTCAGCATCACAAACTGGGATATTGTATGCTGACATGTGACATCTACTCGGACGGTTATCGACAAACTGAATGGACTGGATAATCTGAGGGATTTAAGTAACTGAATTTTGAACCAACGACTTTGCATTTAGCATGGGACATCCATCTGTCTGTGCTCTCATGAACACGATGGTCACAGACCCAGGTCATCATCAAAAATATTTTGTCAGTACATATTCCGGTTTTTATATCACGCACCCGTTCAAAGCCAATCAATTAATCACTGTGTTCTAGTGCATACTTATCATGAAATTGAGACGATCACTCCCAGCATTTATGCATACACTGATCGTCAGTATGAACATTTATCAACTATTTTCGGACATTGTCTCCCTCTTGATCTTTTCCTCAATCAACAAGGATAGTTGGCTTTACTAGCAATGTACGATAAATATTCTAACAATAAAACAACCTAAGACACTGCGTTCCCCTGACTCAATCCACAAAAAGCCGCGAGAAGAAAAAACGTTGAAGTACGATAACATTCCCATTTATCTCGTCAGTCCCAAAGCATGGTGCACTATAATTTTTCCAGCTTAAGACATCTCGATATCAGTCTAAGATGCCTTGAAAAGGTTAGCTGGGTTACAGCGGTAAAACAGGGTCGGACGGCCAATGTGCACATGTATAGCCCGAAAACACAAAGGTTGGTTGACCACTACACAATGTGAAAACTCAGTCCAGCCAAGTGTTTGCCCGGACGCAGCTACTTGGGATATCTTAAACTGACAACATCATATATCTCTAACTGGAAAAGGCTTAGAAAGTTTCAGCCTAGTGTCCACAATGGTAACAATACATGTGTTCCTAGTGTATAAAGTAATAAGCATCCATCTTTGTTTAAGACCCTATTGTATCGAATCACTTTTGCAGAGGTGTGAGGAAACAGTAAAAGCTTTTCACTTTTTTGTTCAATACTCGAGCGTCATGTCAACAGTTCAGTAGAAAGTTGAACACATTATATCGTATACAAAAGAAATAACTGTTAAGACACATAAAACACATCCACTTTTACAAAGAGGGTTATCGGCACAAGTAAAACAAAAGCAGCGACAAAGTCAAAAAACTAGTTTTGGTTGTTTTAAAAACAAACACCTTTGTTAGCGATTGTACCAGGACGGTTGCGTCTATTTCTTCCAGGTTTAAGAGTTTGGTGAGTTGCACCTTTTTGAAAACTCAAAAGAAAGGATGGAATTACTGGAATTATGGAAGTGATCAGCTGGTCCCAGAATAAATAAATGAAGAAATAAGGTAATAAGCAAATGAAAATATAAAAATATTCATAGTTTTTACTCGGCTAAACACCAAGAAGACAAACATTGTGACGTGATTACACTTCGATTTATCTCGTCAGGTACATACTGAATGGAAGGAGAATATATGACAAAGAAACATGGCCGCGGTAGCTTAACAGAGTTTTGGGTCAAAAGGCCACCTCCACTTGAACTGGGAGATCTGGGCTATTAATTCCTGCGTACACAACAGCGACTTTCTTTGTTTGATCAAAATGGCTTCACTGGTGGCCGGGATTTTGGGGTATGAGTGCCGAACCAACAACCGGAGAGCGGTCTGATATGGTGGACGTTGTGACCTATCTCCAGAACGTGCTACGCAATTGATAACGCCAGGTTTAGAGTTCGATTGTTTTCTTGTCTGTCTGATGGTGCAGTAGACTGAATCAACCATTTTCGGAGGTGTTCGGCTAGTTTTTGATGTGGGCGCCAGTCCATCCTGCCGATATAAGTGTCACCGTAAGTGCAATTAAAGTAATGAACGACATTTGAGGGGAAAAAATTAAACGCACCAGATCTAGCCTATCCACAACAAACTCACCGAGTTGATGACAACAGGCACAACTTATCTGCAGGATACGTACGGTTCCTGCCGTATTTAATCTAATGAGAAACTATAGTGGACAACTAATCTCCCGTGAGCTGTCGTTTCGTGGACATCTCTTGATTCCAAGACAAGTGAACCAAGCTTTTCTCGCGATGAACAAAAGTAAAGTTTTCTGGGTACCCGTTAACAAGTAGTAAGGTGGTTAGGAAATGTTCTTCTTGTGTCAGACGGCCATCTGTGCAAATTCGTCGAACGTTGTTACACAATATCTTGAACGGGTCTTCGTTTGTCGACCGTGAATATAAATATGGAGAACTGGGGATACTGAACATTTAAACTGGCTCTACGACCAACCGGCCGCTGCAACCTGTTATCATGACACCTCGTGAGCAAAACATCTGAAAGTGCTAATTTGTTGATCGATTCGGTTTCACAAATAACATACAAATTTGACTGTATGGGATTCTCTAGGTAGGAGTGGAAAACATTTATCAACCTTAATAAAATTCAAGTCACCATCGATCTACTTTTTGTATAAAGTAGTCGTGGAAATACTACTACAAATTTGTTTTCTAATCATGAGCCCCATTGAACTAAGTGGGAGTACTTGGTGATTTTATTCTTGTTTAAACGATCAATATCCAGAGTTCTCCATACTTATATTCACGGTCTACAAACGAGGACCCGTTCAAGATATTGTGTAACAACGTCCGACGAATTTGTACAGATGGCCGTCTGACACAGGAAGAACGTTTCATAACCACCTTACTACTTGTTAACGGGTACCCAGAAAACTTTACAGTTGTTCATCGCGAGAAAAGCGTGGTTATACGTGGAAATACTCAGTGAGTTAGACTCAAAACATCGAGCTTTTCGTACTTTCTGAAGAGCATCCGTGTAAACAGAAGTATTTGGTGCGTTCGGTACCTAAATATGCATTGCTGGGACTAATCATTTTATTTGTATTGCGTTAGTTCAACACAATTCTTTCCTCATATAGACACTATTTGGTTAACCGGTGGATTATACAAAGGTAGTCACTAGACATCATATTACAACTTGAAGTCATACAAAGCATTACAAGAAATAGTTTTAACTGTTATTGGGACGAACATTGTTTGGTTCCTTACTACTGACTGTTAGGTATTTTGCAGTTTTTAGGTCAAATTAACTTTGCCTTCGAGTTAGCCGACTCTCCGTTTTTGCTAGCTTCACTGTTTACATAAATGAAAAAAAACATTAAAGAATAATATCTCGGCGTAACCGATCACTTAAGTAAGCCACAAATTAGCGGGCGATCAATGTGTACTGTGAAGACAGCACACTCATAAATTGCCGCTTAAAAAATTCAGTTCACGTTCTAATTATAATTTATTACCAAATAAAATGTCGTTTATGGTTTTAATTTCTTTTCGGTAATCTAGCACTTGCCGGAATAATAAACGACTTAATGGCGTGCACATATCGGAAGCGCTGTCGTGTGGCTTGACTGTTTTGTTGGTCCAACTGATGGCAATGCTAAAGTGTGGGTGGCTTTGAACAGGAGAGGAAAAATTATAATACAATGTGATCGATAATCTGAAGTCATTGATAACGGCAATTTCGCTTTAAACATTTAGACCGTCAGTTATGTTTTGCATTTATTCCCACTGTGTTGATGGCAAGTGACGCAGATGACAGACGAAACTTGTTTTAATCTCTACAGGCTTGAAGGATCTCGTTGGATTGTTATTTCTTGAAACAATTTGGCATAAAGAATTACGATGTTACCGACAAGAGCCACACGGTCATGCGCATGCGCTACTTTACCAGGTGTTATTTTATTGCACACACCTAGGAAACCAGTTGTTTTAAAAAAAACTCTCTTAATTACTTGATCGATCAGTCGATGTGGAACAAGGTTTTCACTTTACTTCGACGTAATCCTGGTTGGTTTAGGAAAAGTATACCTGAGTTACACTGCTTGACCTTTAGTTGATAACATTAGTAATAAAAATCCAAAGATACTCATCAAGAGTAACCAAAGTTACCCTGAAATCGATCACATTTTGCAGCCAAAATTAAAAACGATTGACAAGCGACGAAGAATCAATATATCGTTTCCACTATAATTCAATATAAGACAAATCGTTCACTTTCAAAAATGTTTATATAAACAACGCGCTACGAACCAACTGATCATACTTGACAGAATAAGAGCGATGGTTCATCTATTTCCGTGTTGCGGGACATTTTGATGGGCGAGTGTGTGCAAGTATTCAGATAAATGAAATAACAATGTGGAATTATTTTTAAGAACGTCATTTTTTAAAAATAAAAAAGGTTGAGTAAAGTTTCCAAAAATTACCTTGCAAAATATGCAGTTAGGGTTAGGAGTATCATTCATCTAACTTAAGCTAATTTAACAGTAGCTAGAATAGAGCACAACACCAATGAGTAAACGTAGACTATCTTAAAATTCATGAGGGTTAATGAAGTTAAGATGGCTGTTTAAACAAAAGATATATTGTCACCGACAAATATGTCGATACCTATTCACAATGAAACAAACAGAACGTTCCATAGATCATTGCTTTATGTTCTTTCAAAATGTGTGGTTATATCTTCAAATAACTGAAGTTGTTAAAAGACACAACGACGATACTTTCGCTGACACCAGTTTGTTGGGAATTCAGAAAATTACCGTAGTGATTCCGTCAACCATTCCGTGGGTCCAGAAGATACCCAAATGTGAAAAATCAGGGCTAACTGGATTCGAACCAGCGATAAAAACAATCTGTCCAGACGTGGTAAACCCTGTACCAACTGAGCTATGAAGTCACGCCGGAAGCTGAGAAATTTCACATCTGGACCTAGTTACCCACCTAACCAGCTAAGTCCTATGGAATCCATCTAAAAATTAAAGAAAATACTCACCCGAGCAGGATTTCTCAGTCAGTGTACGCAGGAATCCACTAATACCACTAGTGAGAATCGATCCTGCATTACTGATAAAAAGTTTGGCAGATTTGTTGATGCAGAATTATGAATCACTAAATCTGCCAAACTT